>UZAN01043340.1:0-17062 GCA_900618425.1 Echinostoma caproni
AACGTATCCCGGATTATACGCAGTCATGTATTAGAGCTTATATGGTTTGGCCAATTCGTAATTCATAATACAGTCGTTGCTAATTAGTTAAATGGATTGAATTAAAGAAGTTTTAAGGCTATCAGAGAATATTTGTCGAGGACATTGGTCAAAGTTCTCTCATACAGACCGATTGGTGATTATTGACCAGGGGCGATATAGTCACACCTACAGATGTTCACACCTAAAAATGCAACCGGCAAAGAAGTAGATGAAAGCCATGAGTAGCTACTTCAGGTCAAATCTATTTATGAGATTTGGAAAAAACTGGACATGATGTCTACCCTAGTGACATTAAGGGTGTGAGAACACCGGCGAAAGATGATTGCATGGATGCTGTCTGACAGACGATCCCGATGAAAATGCCAAGTGCACTTGGGTTGGAATTGGACATTGATTCATGTACCTGATAAGACCGTATCGAAGTAGATCATAGATATTACACGATAAATAGTAATGATGAGTTAGTTAAACGTTTGTGTGCTGTGACTGTTGAGGAACTAATAATCACACTGAGGCACTTAAGGAGGCGAACGGCGAAAGAATTCCGAGGTATCTCGATCGAATGAATGTCACGCAAACATGATTGGATGGCATGCTTTGTCATTCATAAAACTTTGCGACATCAAACTTTGTAAAATTAAATATTAATTATTCTTCCATCTCAGAATGATGCGATCACTTTTGATCTCACTCGCTTACAGTGGTGTGACTAAAGCTTGTGCGTCTAGGCTACTATTTTTTCCATTGTGGTTGAAGCTTAATGGAAAAAGGTTTGGTGATTTGCTCAACTTAATCAGCTAACTGTGTTTCTCATAAGTAAGAAAACGAGATTTCACTCGTGCTTGATTATGGCCCTTGAAAATATTGAAATGCAAGGAGACATTCATGAATGTAGTGCCCAATGCATTAGAAGGATTATAGGTAATAATTACTGAGACTGGCGCAAGATCTTTGATGCTTCACGCCATGCGATCACCGTTGTCATTTGTAATTTCATAAGATTTTTTATCCGGCCGCGCTTAAGGTCTTGATGGAGAGTTATCTATTGTTGATCAGGACACTATCACAGAGTTTATTTAGGGGCAACAATCCATTAATTTGAACTATTTCGATATGCTGCGTTCGTTTACACGTTGCACCGTTACTAGTCTTTTATACATATGCTTTTCAATAAACATATAAGTGCGCACTTTCCTTTCTATTCCGAGATGTGTTCCCAGTACGAGACGAAAGGATATCGTTGTTCCTTTGACGGAACAAGACTATACACAGACAAGCGGGAAAGCATTTGAGTTTTACATGCGAGAAATGGAAGATTTTATTGGTTCATATGATGAATTCGTACTGTAAAGAGCAAGTGAAACATGTTTTGAAAGGCTAGGGAGTATTGGACAGGAGTTTTGATCAGCTTGGGTATGACCAGCATTGCCAACCCATCAACCCAGCTACAACGTAACCATACTATTCACTCGGCCATCGGGCAGTTGATCAAACCGTTTTTCATTCACAAAGATTGGTTGTACAATATCGTGTATAAATACGATATAGCACAAGCCATCTTCTCGAGCTTAATTTAGGCATTGCACCTTGCGCATCTCAGCACTAGCCTCCAGACTTAGGACTCGGGTGGAAACATTCCAACCTGATTACATGTTACATGAGAGAAACAAAGGATTTCGTTCGCTCATATGGTGAATTGCTTCGTGTAAAGAGTAACTGATCTGAAAAGTTAGACTCCCAGTTGGGTCGTTGGATTTCCACTGGTGATAAGACTCAAACACGTCCAAACACCTTGCTTCCCAGTTCACGTTTCATTTGTTCTTTACACGACGTGATTCAACATATTTTACAGTTTGATTGTTTTACTATTATTGAGGTGAATCCATGTGAGAGAAATAAGGAGCAACTAAACATACATACATTATTTGATTGCTAAATCACGGTCAACTTAGAGTCCTAGGGGTACTGGCAATCATGAATAAGGATTACTTGTTTGGTCCTTCGATCTAATTACTGGAATCTATTAACATAATTGATGTAAATATAAAGTTTACCAACAAGCAGAATGAAACGTTTACGCAAAATTAGGTTACGCATAATGATCTAATGTAATGTTCAAAAATAAACCTTCTTGACCTCGGCATCATTGTAATCAATGGTTAGGGACACTGAGTGAGTGTCATAAGCAGTAACGATAGTACATCTCAATTTCCTTTAAACTTTAGTTTACCGAAATTCTCCACTTTCTTTTCGACACTGATTTCAACTTTCCAATGTTCCCTCCGCCCCTTCATCCAGATGCTCTGCCAATGGTCATCAACCAAAACCACCACATTAACATGCATGGTGAATGGTGTTCAAATAGAAACTGAAAACGGAGCGATGAGGGATGGCGTTTCTGATCAAGCTACTCTCACTTGGGAGTGAAATAAGTGGTCAAAGGTGGTGTTTTTATGCTGTGCTACATTATGCTGTATTTACGCTACATTTAAATATGGCTTAATTTCCTTTGATTTGTTTCATACTCAGTAAATTCGAATCCATGAATAGATAGAAGATGCACTTAACTCTCTAGGTCTCGCAAAGCAGTGGTAAACGAATCTTTGGTCCATGAATAAAGATAAATGAAATTACGATCACTAAAGTTTGCGTTGCACCGGTTCTGCTGAGACATTTTTCATCATTGAAGTCTGATTTTTAACAACTCCGAATATCTTTTGTCGTCTACAGGTTTGATCATTGCCAACTTCATTCTTTGATGGATAACTCAGTTTGTATGGCCTGACCTTGTCGTTAATGCGTAGGAGTTTTTATTCAACGATGAAGGATTAAAACTGGAAAGGGGTTTCCTATTGGCATGTATCAGAGGGAATAAATGTAATCCGTGAATACATCAAAAGTTGATAGTGAAAGTGTCAATTATTATGAAAGAACAGTCTCGGGAAGAAAAAAAGCCAGGGTTTACCCATTCGCTGTTTAAGTCCTAATCTAATTACAATTGAAGGCACTATCATTGAAAATTTATGATTGTCTGACGTCAGTACTCTCTTTAGAAAGATGCTAATAATTTGAGTGGTGAAATCCAGATCGCAAAATTGTTTCATGGTTTTCCTAATCTTCCTTTCAGTTAGTAATATACGTGACAGATTGGGCATTCAAAAAGCATTATTCAGTTACGTCAGTTGATTTTTTAAGCTCTATTTTTCCTTTTCACCCTACTTTTTAACGTAGTCGGATAAAGTTCCCACTCTGCGAATGGCTGCAAATCGAGATTTGTGTTTATATGAAGTTGTTTCATTGAATAAAAATTTTCGTACCCCCTTCCATTTGTATCGCGTCTGTTTGCCATCAGTTGGTCCGTCGCCCATCCACGTATCGATCTGTCCTTGTTTTGGGATGAACACACAAAACGTGACTTCTCACGAGTTTTTCCGATTAGGATGGAGAGAGCAGTGAGACCACTGTTGCAGCCAATCAATGATAAGCGCATCAACAGTTAACCAATGTTTTGATTCACCATTTTTCGTCGGGTTACAATGTTCTGAATCGTACTGCTCGATAATGTGACGACTTAGTATGCCCCCTGTAGTCCAAAGGTAGATCGTTTAAAGCACATCGACCTGCACTTAACAAAAACAGTAACCGATTTGAAGATTGGTGCGCACAATTAAAAAGCATGAATTTAGTTACGCTGTTCGGGGGTATTCGGGCTCAAGGTTACACAAGCATGAACATCAGTTTCAGGGTTTTGCAAATACGAACACATCGAGAGAACCAATCACATCTAACAGAAAATCAAGTAAACATCAAAGGTCACATGTAAACCTGCTGTGGACAGCAGTGAGAGAACACGAGGCGTGGAAGGGATGTCAGCCACACACAAAAAATATGAAAACGGAGGTGATTACGTTGCAACCATTTACACAAATCTGAGTGAGAACGTTGAGTTTCAAGCCCCTCGACACATTCATAACAACATTCAGCAAAAAAATAAGCTTTAATTAACTGATCACTACGTTGACGTGGGGCTTATTCGTGGTATTCGAGCGGAGTTAAGTTACCTGGAATTATACACAACTGACACGCCGCAGAACAAAAAGCTGAAGCCTAAACACTGTAATGAACAGGACAACTGTTTCAATCTTTCATCTTTTCTCTTTTCTTTTTCATTTTGACTTCCTTCTTGTTGAATATTTATCGATACAGTTTTCAGAAATGAGGAAGCGGTCAACCAGAAGGCTACGATACAGCACAGAAAATGGAGAATCAGGCAATGATGGTGGAACTGGAACAAAAATCCTCCGACCATTACCGACGGTCATCCTGATTGGACTTTCACCGAAGAGCCACTCCAGGTCCCTTGGAAAAATAAAGAAGTGCAAACCACGACTTCAATCAAATAGCTCTACAGGATAAAAACTACAGTTCACACATGAAATTGCACAGTCCATCCCTGAAAACTGATTGTGTGAGGTACTATATATTCCCTGTTTTAACTTAATACCAGCCTCTTGGGTTGTAACTAAATAAAGCATATTCCATACCTAACTACTGCTGGTATCACCAATCAGAGTGAAACAATTGTCCCAGTCTTTGGAGCTTCTCAGCTCGTTTTTTTCAATCTGTAGACGATAAATGTCCGACTTTGTATTGTCTGTATATTTGTCTGAAGGAAACTCTGGGTTCTTTTACAATTATAACATGGACTTTAGTGTAAAACATTTCCCCCTCAACGGTTAACTAAATGGAAGGCATTACTTCTTGGCAACCAAGGGAGACGGGAGAAGCAGAAGTAACAGAACCAATGATGGCACCTTCATTAAATACCTTACAAGTGTAGAGAAAAATGGAGATTGGATAGATCAATTGTGACCGATGAGCCCTCATCCGTTATACTGGTTATTGTATTTGGTCTCTCCTATAGGAGCAATTTCTGCTTTTGTGGCTTGGCAATAGAAAATGGTAAACGAGAAGTTCGAAATGATATTATTACTATGAGTTCAGTTTCTACTATGCTATAGTAGTGAATATGTCCTGTATGATTTTTACCCATGTTCGAATTATTTGCAACCGATGTTGGTTGAGTGTTTGAAAAGGTGTATTTCAACGTTAGGGTTTTTAGAATTGTATTGCCCTTAGATGGGGTTAGGCTTTTCGGCGCGATCGGGGCTTGAGAAACCTGGTAAATCAGGTTCATTGCTTTCGTTGTGTGATGCAGTAGACACCCGTGGGCTTCATCTGTTTTGACTGTTGTCATGGTTCCAAAATCATTATTAAAAAAGAGTGAGTTGTTTGTTTCATTTATGTTATGTTAGTACTGTTATGCTATTACTGGTTATGAACTTAGATAGGTAGACCATAGATACATGAATACTTTGTTTGGATGTCACTGCCTGAGACTTTTGGTGATTTTGCATGTGCAGGGAAGAAAAAATTCCATAACGACTGTGTTCGCGTTTGTTCACGGAACACGGAACTTATCGTAGTAAAGTGTTCCCTCTCTCTTTACAAAGATGCATGGTTTGTCGAAAACCGTGCAACTCGTCTTTATTTTTGTTTCCCATTTGCGAAATCACCCAGTATTTTCATGTCATTGTTGCGATCCAGAACTCTGTACATCGAGCGATCAGCCCCTATTAGATTCGTGTTTGATGTACTGTACGCACATGCTTTCAAGTTGAACAAGGTTTCTGGGAATCATTGAAAATAGTTGGTCAGTTAAACTTTAGCCTCTTTGTTACCCAGAGTGTGACTTTCGTTCGACACGCGTAAAGTGAACAACTTTCCATATTGAAAATCTTGTTGAAGTTGCAATTGAATTCAGCAATGTACCGCGAACCAATTCCAATTCATTCAGCCATCAGCGATAAGTTATTCTCTGTCGATTAAAGGCAACATAGTAATGGACTCGTTCCGCAACGGAAACGTTTCAGACTAAACGGTGTTTTTCTCATCTCTCTCTAGTAATGAACCACGTGGTCTGGATACAAATACACGTTTATCGGGTGTGAAACAAAACAGCTTGACATATGTGATGTGATGAGAACGGCGTATACGAACTATCCGTCCTAAATGACGGATCATGAGTACGATGTGATTATGTGATTCATCATATTCAAGCCGAGATATCCCCCTGCTGTGAAAGATGCAGTGCAAATGTGATAGAATGAATTCGAGCCCTGAACACATGTGATTTGCTTACCATGTTGTTTATGTAACTAACGGAGATCGCGTTAGGCGGATACCGTTTTCCGGAAATTCTTTGTGGTGCAAAGTTTATTTATGCAACAACGAATTTGATTTTATGCTCGCTTTTAGGCGCCTGATCACGGAAGGGTGTATTTTATTTCTGAAGAGCAGTGGAGGTACTTGGCATTGTGAGTGGTGCCACAATGTGCAAGCTGGTGAAAAAATGAGATAATGGACTCGGAGTATGGTCTACACAGCTACATGTCACGTATCCTTTAGAGATGACAATGCTTCGGTTTCGATTGGATGTTGTACAGAGACTCCAAAACCACTGACTCATTTGGGATAAGGTCATAGTCAATGCCATTAGTCTGGTTACAGATTTGTTCACGGCTTTAACTCTTCAGTCATTTGCGATCGCTTTTTTTTATGTCATTTTACTACTGTTATATGCATCAGTGTTACTCCTCAGAACTTGCCGACTTGGTACCTCCTTGACTGTTCCTTGATCACAAGATCTGATCGCAAGCATCAACAAAACTTTAACAAACGACTATAAAAACATATCGAATCGCGTCGTTCAATCCTCGATTTTCAAGAACTGCGAAAATTTAAAAATCTATGTTTAGACTTTTTCCATCGGTAATCTTCCCATACTCGAGTGCAGAAGTAAAAGCCGTGTTTTAAGCGAATGCCACCACATTCTGATTGTGCAGTAATGTCTTTAATTTTTCTAGCTACATCGTTTATGCGAAGTTCTTCAAAACTAAATCCTGTCATACTTGTGTATTTCAAGCCTACTCCGTTAATGAGAATTGAACCCGTGTCTTCCAATACTTTCAAGGCAGTTACATCACGAGTTCATTTACCATTTGCCGATTTATGAAAGTATTGGTGCAGAGTCATTTCTGTATGCGGTCCTAACCGGTGCCTGACAGTTACCGACTGGTTTTGTTTATTGTGACATATTTCCCAACTTATGCAAAAGTCCAAATAACTCGGCCAAGTGGCAACTCAAAAAATCGAGATTTCTATCCGATCAACTTCACAAAAATATTTATGGATTTCCGACACCTAATAGAATGACGTCCTATTTGAGGTGCTTAAAATCACTTTATCTAACTGCAAAGTGACAGAAAATAGCTGCTTATTGTTATGTCAGCTAAATTAGACCATAACTCCCAAGTTTTTTTTCATGGTGCTGGTTGATAAACTGTCCCTCTTCATTAGACATCCTTTAGACACATGACTGCTGTTTCAGTCCGATTCACATTCAAACTAGCTAAGTAAAAGATATACGACAACCAAGCCTCTTGTGAATCAAATCCCCAAATCAGTCTAAACAAATGATATATATGCTTTACCTAAGAGTGTTACACATTTGCAGTCTATACATGTTTGTTTGACTGATTTATCCTCTTTGCCTATGGAGACAAGGAAGCTCTCGGAAACTGTCGGTTTGAGATGGGATAGAAACAAAACTACAAATGTCAACAACCCACAATGGACCATTATTATGAACCAATCGAGGATAGGAACAAAGCGAACAGTTACGAGGATAATGGTACATTGATCAGTTGGCGGAGCGAAAACAGTTTCGGTTGATGAGCTGTTGTTAGCCATACTGTGGTAGATTCGACTTACATGAATAGGCTATCAGAAATCATTAACAAAATGTAAATGCACAATATATGGATGATTATTTAACCCGGACAGTGAACGGAAAAAGTAGCCAAATAGGAACAAAAAGTTGAGAACGAAACCACCAACATTGTCAACATGTGTGTGTCAGTTTGGTCACATAAAGATGTGTGCCTTTGGATGAACTTCTCAGCAATATCGGTGATCCAACAAATCATAGTGGTTTTTGGGATTGTTTAGCCTCCCCGCATAGGTTTAGCCTGTTTAGAAAGTTCAGCACTGATTTGTCGAGATGACTGATGAGCCATGGGATCGCGAATCCTACTTCATGCAGTGAACACGTTTATCCACTAAAGCGTGCATTTCACTCGACGTTCAGACGACTCAATCCAGAGAACTGCTTTTTAATAAGCGGTTAATGCATAAATTTTGCCAGTTGCGTACAGGTAGAGTCGGTGTGCAGTTTGATGTTCAGTGAGGAAAACATTTGTTCAAAAGTCATAATCAATACTGAGTTAGTCCACTTATGAAAGCTGTGAGAAAACTAATGGTTTTGAAAAATCTTTAGTTATCCTGTTTCTATCTAAAGACGTTGTACGAATGAAAGGATTAGGAAGGTGCGTTCTTCCGATCCGCAGTCTTTTCATGTCTTTTCATCCATCAGTGGCGATCGTAATAAGGAAAGACTGGGATCATCATTTTTACGTATGATCTTGGGGAAATTCAGGTGAACTTGCGGTGGTGCCCATTAAAGTCGAATGAAAACCTAACTAGCACCTTCACATTGTTCTGTCTGAGTCGTTCTATACATTTATATGTATATAAGACACAAAAACATTTAATATGAAGAGCTCGAGGAACCGGTAGCTTCCGGTTGAAGTAATTGATTCAAACCGGTTCGAAAGATTCAACTGAGTAGTAGAAATCAAAATAGATTAGCTATCGAGAACTGGTGCAGGAACCTAGAAGTTTAAAGTTTCATGATGATTCCTGAAGAACTTCGGGTTTCGTGATAGATAAAAATTGATGCTATTCTTAAACTATACCGAAAATGGATGTTTTAAATAACTGGTGTAGCATTGACCATTGATCACACAACTGCTTGTTAGTGAGGCATACGCATTCAAAAAAATCAACAGTTACACTACCAATTGAATGTAAACAACCTGATAGGAGGTACAACCGCGCCTACTTCACACAACATTGCTACTACTACGAATTTTAATAGCGATACCAAAAGTAATAATGTTGACAGCTTCTATTCGTTTATCGAGTAGATGACTGTGTAGTATTTGAAATAAAAGGCACAGTTTAAAAATAGTTTATTGATCGAGAACAGTCTGAATAGGTCCGCTGTACTCCAAGTGAATAAGGAAAATGAAAGAGCAGGAAAACAAACACGTATGTGTGATAGTCAATACGGTCAATGAGAAACTACTCGATTGAATGGGGACTGTGCCCATGTGTATGTGTATCTGTGCGTGATCAAGGTCATTTCAGGTACTCAATACGAATGAGGAATAAGACGGACTGAACAAGACTGAAAGCTTACTTATCTTATTTTCACCTACGCTTGAGTTCAGACTGTGTGCCAAACAAATCACAGCACAATACTCTTTATAAAAAAGAAAAAGTTACCATNACACGATAATCCTTGATTATACAGACCAAGGCAGGTGAACCTTCTCGAGGAATTCACAACCGGAGCCTTCGGATAGCCAGAACCTGACCCCAAGGCAATTGGGTGGTGTGTGAAAACCGCAATCCACTAGGGGCGGTGTGCAGTTCAGCGGACCATACGTCATTTGGACGGAGTCAAACTTCCAAGGTGCCCGATAAACCTCGATCCCCAATAAGTCCAGTGACCACTACCACAATCAGGAAGGTATGAATTCGCGTGGTTCGTAAGCCTCCTCTTGGTTTATCTGAAATTAGGGATTCTACCCAACTCCCTTGTGTAGACTGAAGACTGCCCCAGATGTTGGCGTTTCCTGCTCTCACTTCAGTGGGAAAACACGTCCGCCACGGGAATGTAGTGAGTACGGCTTCCTCAGAAGAGGCTATGTGAGAGACGCTTGGTCGTACTGGAGCGTTTTGCGAGATGCAAGGGAGGAGTGACCAACCACAACTCGAGAAACCCACCCCGACCATATTGTGAACTTCGAAGGCAAAATGAAAGATGGTGCATGAAAATTGCCGCTCCATAATGATAAAGTCATTTCGGACAATAAGTTCTGTAATTAGTACAGCAACGCACATGTCCTATACTGAGATTAACTTAACCAGAGTATACATAAATATTACTGAGGTGACACAGAATAGCTTGGTGTGTCTTCTTTAAATTCATAAAGACCATCGAGTGTTCGTAGTGTAACACGACGCGGAATGTAATTTTTTAAGCCGAGAGGCAGAAAATGGGAGGTTGAGTAATTAAATCAGACAACGTGAAATTAACTAAGTTTAATTTAGATCACCTGGATGAGGTAATCAAATACTGGTCTGTTTACTGGTGTAGTGATTAGCTGTTGAGTACACACAGAAAGATATGGGGTACAACGATTTTGTGAATTACGGTAATGAAGTACAGAAACACTCGCTTGAAAATCCTTGAGGATCAATAAGCAGCTGTTTCGTGCTTCATGACTATCGGAGATTTTTATTTACATCCTTTTTTATTTTCTTCCGTTTATTGAACATAAAATTATCCAATTGTACAAGGGGAAAGTGACCAATCAAAGAGATTCCATACAAGACGAAGAATGGGGAAACTCATAGGACGGTGGTGAAAATCGAGCACGCGTCCTCCGAGTGACCTTGACCGCTTAACCACTCCCCGGCTATCAGTTCGATCACATCACTACCTCAATCAGACCCCAATCCCTCACCTGCCGGATGATTGCGGTACATGTTAAGAATGATTGGACAACCTCTGTCTAACTATGCCTTATTTACAGACGCTGACTCAGATTAGAAGGGGAGTGAAGGCTTTAATGTGGAGTACGTGGTTGAAGAACTGTTCTCGGATCTATCTCCCATCGGAGAATCCAGGCTTTCGGGTTGTGGTGATCCTAGCCTAAGGAGATAACGTCAACCGTGCTGGGACGTGTTATATTTTCGGGACAACGAACCATAGACTAATAGTGCAAACCCATGAGAAACCGTGCGGTTTAAACGGAAGCTGTATGCCATCAAGAATACAAGCAGGCCATTTGTGGAGACCTGTTTAACCAATGACGTTTCTCTGTACATATTGTTTAGTCCCATTGATTTTCCTCAATAAACCAACAGCTATTTCTGTGACCTTTATCCTGCTTCTCGGTGATGGGAGATTCCAGCGTACGTTCCTAGTGCTATTCTGTGCTTCAGTTATCAACATGATTCGTGCCTATCCAGACTATTACCAATACTACGGCGTGAGGCATGCAATTGAAATCAATGGCGTTTATAGCTGCAAAATTAAAGTAAAAAAATGAGTACGAAAATGCCTACTGTAAAGAAGCAAAACTGTTTTGTTACCCTCTAGTAGGAAATTGTTTTACGTCTTGCTATATTACTTTTAATCCATGGTGGGTTCGGCGTCGCATCTACAAATACACCTAATGATGTATACATGTGGAAGTGACCAGCATGTCAGCTGTGAAAGGTGTTGTTGTACATCCAGTGATTATATCCCCCCATTTCAGAAAGTTTTGTAAAAAAACACAAGATATGATAGAGCTAACAGACCAAACAGAACAACTTAGTTCCTTGGAAATACAACTTGTAAAAATCAACATAGTTCATTTTAATTTACTTTGTGATTCGTCATATCAAGAAGTCTTCCACAAATTGCACGTTGATACCATTATCCAAATGTATTCAGAAACATCAAGCAAGGTTTAATGCGCTTGGACTCAAGTGTGCGGCATAATGTCCTTCGTGAACGGATGCACGAGACAACTGAATGTAGGACAAGTCTCATCTGACCTGGAACCGTCGACGAACAGGAGGTCCTCTGTGGAAAAAGCCAACTTACAAACTGCAAGAGAGGGAAAATACAAATATCTTGAACCAGAAGGTCTAATGTGACACGAACAATATTCACACTCTAACTGAATGGCAATTTGCCAAGGGCGTTACCACGGTGATAGAGAACAGGATAGACGGGCATCAACGCTAGAAAAAAACAATTGGGGGATTAACTTCATCAGAGCAAGAACTTCCATCTGAAAGAATGAGGGTGTCTTCTTTCATGGAGCTGACAGTTTCCGGAATATGTATGCCTGACCATGACGTGCGACATAACGGGAAGATTGGGTGTAAGTCGAATCAACCCGAGGAAAAAAGTTGTTTCTTCCCGCAACACATAACATTTGGTACATATCATAATCCGGATACCAGAGCAACAATATCTTCCAAACTAGTCAATGGTTGGCATTCTGTGACCTTTACCCAAAGAGCGATTTAGACTAAAATGCTTGAAAACCATGTCTCGAAAAGTATACAACTAAACTCCCGACAACCCGCAGATTTCCATTGGCAAGTGATAAACCTCGATATTTATCTTCAGATGATAAATGGCAGCTAGGTTATCTCCAGTGTCTCCTGCGTCAAACGCAGGGTGTCGTAATGGAAAAGGCAAATACATACACACACACTTGTGTTATCGTCATTCAAGGTTTGTCCAGTTTGGTTCCAGTGTAATACATTTTTCCACGGCAAGCATAGCGGATTCCAACATGAATAAGGACATTCGAAAATCTTGTGACAGGTTTCTTCAGTTGGTTATTCGTTTGACTGATATGTAATGGATAATTTACCCCCACAGGCACACACAGTATGACATCTTGTCTGATAACTGTTCACTGCCTTCATGGAATTCCCATGGGAAAATTTCCTGAATTTTTTGAATGCTGCTACTAGTTCTAGGTTTGACCAATGCTCACTCTGCATCCAGTGAATTATTCTTTTTGTTTGTAACAAGAACTCGAAAGTTTGAACAAGTTAACTTAATACTTTGCAGAGTTCACGGTAAGGTTTAAAAATTAGATTTGATACGAAAATGGACGAATGTTTAATCAAGAAACATGGTCTACATTTACAGTCCGAAACGGCGGATATTCTTTGTGTGGTGAGTGGTTATACAATAAATTGAGTTGCACCAATTGCAACAGGCATCTCCAACTTTTTGTTTCCTACCGGGTGGTCTGTTCACACGAAACAACTAAAATCCCTCCATTCTCACTGAATTGTCTTCAATGACCAAGGAAAACCAGGATTTTCGAAAAAGTAAAGGTCAACAAACAGATAGTTCTTTTATTTTTAGATTGAAAGAGAGGGACCCAGGATAAAAATGAAGCACTGGTATGGGGACTAAATAATGGAAAAATTCATCTTTTCCGGATTTCCCAACCTTTTTCGAGCCTGCACAGCGCTTGCTCAGTTTTACAAAAGTATGCTGTATAATCAGCCGTTTGTTTATTTCTCGTGGAGTTAAAGAAAACGTTTAGCTTGGAGGTTTGCTGATTTCCAAATAGACTTGAATGATTTCCACAATGGGCGCGCTGTATTTCCTATGGCTGAACCAAAAAGGGGGAAGTATATCGAAGTAACACCCGTAAACTGACAAGCTCAACCTCGACACGGTACCTTTCAGGGATTCACTATTCATTGACCAAGGCCCATTGCAAAGCTGAATTACACAAATTCAAAATCCTCAGCATAACCAATGCAAATTTTGAATGTTTCAAAAAGGTATAACGCAAGTTTATCTAAAAAACTCACAGATCAAGAAAAATTCAGTTTAATTTATCTCTGCGACGAACGGTTTGCAGCTTTATTCATGTTTACCAAACGTTTCTGCAAAAGGAAACAGTTTGGAAATTTCATCCCTAAAACATCGGAGTACGCACCACTGAAGGAACATGATACTGACGTGGTAGACGGAGAACCACTAAACCGCCGAAAAGTCAGATCTCTAGAAGCTCTATAGAATTATCAACTGAGTACGAAATTTCGTATCATAGAACGTTTCTTTAGTCTGCCAATATTTTTGCACATTGACTTTACTTCGTTCACAATAAGCGGCAAGTTTACCGCTGTTCTCGTACTCTGATTTATTGTCCCAACTGTTCTGTTTTGTTCTCTGCGTTAGACGTCACGTGACTGAACACCAGATTGCTTCCTACATGGAGGGTTGAACAGACGGACGGATTTGACTTTGTTTCACTCTATCCTCGTATTAAGGCGAATAGATCGACGCAGATGAATCCGCGTCTGCGATCCGAAGCGGTTAGTTGTATGTGTGTCTGTGTTTAAGGTGAGTTCCTCGGCTCAGCTTCCGGGAGAGATGAGACTATGTCTATAGCGTGCAACAAAGTAGAGTGCAACGCCCAGTCACCTGAAAAATAGCAGACGAAACACGGTGTTACATTGATGATTCTCCTGAGGGTGACACAAAACTTCTTAACGTAAATGTCTGCTTTTCTGTGGGTACTTAGATTAATGTAATGTTGGATTGGGCTAGACTCTGAGCACATATTGAACGTCCCAATATTATTTGTCAGCAGATTTTTCTAAAGACTTGAGATAGTTATGCGGCTATTAGGGCCATAAACTTCGAATATGAGAGTGACCTAATTCACTAATCCACTTTGAGGAGCATGAACTACCTGGAATTTCTGCAAGTTAGGAAACACATCGTTTTTTACTACTTCTACAATTGGATCCTCCTTTGTATGATTTACATGTCAACCGGTAACTTTTCTGGGGCAATTTTCTTCTAGACCGACCGCTATTTTCTCCTAGGAACGGCAATGGCGCATTCGCACGCATGACGTCTAGATCGCTGTGGACTAAACTGCTTGACCGTGGCCACAAAAGCGATTAGTGAAGTTGGATGATAAGTGCAAATGGACGGCATCATAAATACTTTCCCTGGAGTTGATTAGCAAAAATATGGGACAGAAAGTAGTTTGCTATTCCATCAGTTTATTCACTGATTGGTTAAATGGGTAGAAATCGATGTTTTCCCCTTTGCTTCATCGCAGTTGAATGAGTGAAGTTTTATTCTTCCTCTTTCTCGCACACTCGTTTTGGTGCTCCAAAGTGATGTTTGACCGCCGAACAGTGATTTTGAAAACCCCGATGTGAAATATTTCGCCTCCCTCTCACGCTTAGTGAATGATAGATTGCATGGCCATTAATCATTTGCTTTGAACTTTGTCAAACCCGAATTCACAACCGGGCTTCTACTGATCATCCGGAACCGATAGATTTGTCAGTTAAACTTGCATAAATGAGCTTTGTAACCAATTGTCGTCAAGTTGTTCATGTCCCAATTTTTCTTTCCCGCGTTTTTCAACTCATGCTCTTGCGGAAACTAGGTGCAGTTTGAAATTTACTCAGAATGATGATTCAATTAGTCTCAGTCCTTCAGGTTTACGGAGTTGAGTGAAATTTATGATGCGTTTGTGGTAGATTTGACTTCGAATATCGCATTCTAGAGTCATGTGCCGAAGTGCTTAGAAATGTAATGTGCGCTCGAATCAAATGCCTGAATGTTGACAGGCGACCAGTTAAAGATATGCAGTACAATAACACTGGGTGTCAGTTGTTAGGGTTTGTTCATAAAAGCAGGGGTCATTATTAGGTCTCCGGAAAAGGTGCCGTGTCAGAATCCTGTTACCGTGACTTAACTGACCCAATTCTTTGCTTACTGTGACACTTTTTTGGCCGACTGGTCGTTTTTCATGAATGCTCACAGTGAATTTGTTAATTCAATAAAATGTGATCAACAATCATTAATCCTTTGGTTATCAGAACCATAAAACATAATCCCAAAACATACATACAGCATTGCTCGTTACAGCTCGTGAGTCAGTTGCGTTCTCGTTCAACGGGGTGTCCCAGAAGTGCACCATAGAAGACAACCCGTAAAGCGATGTATTTCACACAGATTTGGTAAGGTGAACCTCAAACGCTGCTGCGACGTTGATTGCAATCAATTTGGTGCTCTTGCTCCCATAGATTAACGATGTCGATCGACATCTGGATCTTCACATGAGTATCCGTAATGTTCCGCTGAATATTACTGAATTTCAATACCTCACCAGTAACTGAATCTATGTGGTTTCAATGTGCAGACTGTCACGGGGATCAATCAACGGACTGCTCGTTTCAGGATGATTTTTTGGAATTCCACTTCGCATAGTAGCTGAAATGTGGATTTAACAGTGTAACCATTGTCTCCATATCTTTCAGGTCCATAAAAGATGAATTCGTCTGGCCAACCATCTATCTAAAGTAGGATGTTCTGATGATAGAGTAGAGTAGGGGGCGGAGGTAGGAAGGCGCTACCTTAATCACCAAGATTCCCGTATGCAGTAGCTTGCTTGTCCGTGATCGGTTAATGTTCTAAGGTGGTCATGTTAAGGGAGGATATTTGTTCATTATCTTGACATACACACATTGATTGAGCAGATTTCTGGTGTGCGAAAAGCCCAGTTTTACACGCAACTCACGGAGTTGACCGACTTTGTTGAAACAGGGGTTCAACGTGGTCAAATATATAATTTAGTAAACTGTGTTCATTAGAGAGTAATACCAGCAGATTTTTAGATTTCGGTCTCTCTCTCAGAAAGAAAAAAACGGTTGCCTTCTTTAAGTTTGCGTCGCTCATTTATTTTTGTTAATCTGATTCCACAAGCATTCACAAGTAAAGCTTGACGCAGCTGCGAAATGGCACCCTGCATTAGTCACTGGCAAATCCATAGACTGTTAGGCCAACATCCAATGCTCAACTGAGCATTTAGTGCTCTGAGGAATAGACACACTAGACTGAAACTGAGGGCGAAATTCACTTCAACACAGGTTTTGTGATCGAACTCATATAACACGAGTTTCATTTTGGAAATACATTTCAGTTGCCCTTATTATACGTGCATATCGATAGTTCGTTCAAAGTTATCATCGTCTGAATTTGCGAGGCCTAGAGTATCACCATAAACTTTGTAGTAATTCGAAAGTTACAGCCCAGATTAAAAAATATTCTATGCAAAGTAGCATGGAAGTTTGATCTTCCGAATAAACAATTGCTGTTTGATAAGGATATTTATTCTCGTTAATGCACCTATTCCGAATAGATTACCTCTTTCCAATTGGTGAACACAATGCTGTACCAATTGCTGAAATATTTCCAGCTTATATAAAA
>UZAN01043340.1:31021-42021 GCA_900618425.1 Echinostoma caproni
GGGGGGGGGGAGGATCTACATTTTGAGCATCTACAATTAATGTGGCGGGGTATTCGAAGTAATTTCGTTGCTGTTCTGAATCTAATATCTAGAAAAAACATCCTGTTGCAATCTACTGCATTCCTTATTTGGTTTGTGGCAGTCCAAATCAGTCTTGTTCTGAACATCTCAAATCCTTTCTTTTGGGGTTCTCTCAAGTCGTAATCAGCGATATCGGCAAGAACTTTATGAGGTATTGTTGACGATCGGTCTGTTTCAATTCCAGGTGGTCACTCTGTTTTTCCTACTTGTCACTGCTGTTTAACATTTGCACAAACTCTTGATCCAAGAGCTATGAGTCTCAAACCACAAGCTACTTGGAAAAAGTAGATATCCTACGGTGATGGGCATTGTCCACTGTTCCTCACTGAGGTCACCCTAACGTCTAACAGGACGAATCTATCGACCAACCAGGTCGAAAACAGCTGTCCAGTGCTACCCAGCTTTCCAGCTCACACGTCATTTACAGGGAGAATTCATCCTCAAAGAAAATCAAATCCTCTGTTTCTTCCATGAAGAAAATAGTCAGGTTGTGAAAGTTTCCAACCAAGTCATATCCCTGGATGCTAGTGCTGAGATGAACGAGGACCGATACTCGCAACAATCTCGCATGGTCGAGCTGCGCTTTATCGTGTAAATGGAAAATGAAAACGGTCTGATCAGCTGCCCCGTGGTTGAGTGGGTAATATACTTGCGTTCTATCTGTGAGGTCCCGGGTATGATCCCCAGTTGGGTCGACGGATTCGCACTGCTGATGAGACCCAACTAAGTCGAAACAGATGCCCACTGCTTCCCAGCTTTTCAGCTCACACCACTTACACGACGAATTCATCATCAAAACAAATCAAATTCTCCATTTCTCCCAGGACGAGCTCTTAATGACTGATTTATTGATACACGTAGTAGTCGTTTCCCCACCTAATCTAAAGTAGTCTTATTCGCAAATGACACCCAAAGTGACCTAAATTCAGCAAATCGAATACAATAAATTGGAAAACAGTGCTGTCCGAATGACATGATAACAAGAGGTGATTGAAACAAACCTAGTGCCTGAATCGACGACTCACAGATTGTTTTCTCTCGATTTTTCATGACTAAAAGATCATGGTCTGAGCTCTGTCTGCATGGATATGAAAAACGGTGACCAAATACGCGGTAAACTGTCGGTACATCGTGTTCGGTATTGGCAACTTCCTGGTGTTGCCAGGCAGTACAATGGATGCTCAAAGGTGGGATTGATAATTATCCATGCAGGTTTTAGTTCGAATCCGCCCAACGCTTCTGATTATTCGGATGCAGTAAAAAAACGCATTGTGATTCAATATGGAACACAAAATTCGATGTTCCAACCTAATAGGTATATGATAGGCTATTGAAAAAATAGAAATGTTGCGAAGGTCTCCGAAACTGACGAATTTTTTTGTCCATTGCGATTTAATCTGCTCAAGTGAAGATGTTCGGTTTATATTTTCTTTGTTTGTTGTCCAATAAAAAATGGCATTATATATTAATGAGGTCATATTCTATCTCAAATAAATTATCTCAGTTAGACCAACCTAGTTTGGGAAATGTTTACCACATTCGCGTGCAAAATTCAAAAGTGACGCTAACCATATTTTATCCATTTTGCATGCATTGTCTGTGCATTCTTTACACTCATCGCTTTTTCTGCATGCCGAGATTCGTAAAACAACCAACCCGAGCTTTTTCGCAGACCAATGTGAAAAAAATCTAATCCATTTTTTAATGTGATATACACGTCCATTGTATGCTAAGCGAGAAGGATGGAAACTGAACTGAGTTGAACGAGTTTACTGTAGTTTATGGAAAGACATTTTCAAGTCTGTCTAGAGCAACCAATAAGGAACAGATTTATTTTTATTGGCTAGAATCAAACCACCGAGACCTTCACCTATGAACTGGATCGTGGACAGCTGCTTGAGGTGATCATAATGCGATATATCCACTTTGATAGTTTATTCACCCTCTCCTGATGTTAAGAGACTGAAAACTGAAAACGCAATATTAAAGTGGTGTGCAAAAACCATGGTCATGAGTCACGGGTTCTGACTCCCAGTGGTACGTCGCATCCAAAAAAAGGAGATACAATTTAAGCAAACAAAGATGACAGCGTTCAAACCGAATTGTTTTCCGTTACCATACTACTCTCCCCTCTCCCGTCGGAGGAAGGGAGACGCAAAAGCACCCTCAAGAAAGGAAACTAACATATAGCAATGACGGCTCATTTAGTGCCTAAGGCTCAGAAATCAGTATGAACTTTTCAGTCGCTGTCAAGCTTGGCTCTATGGGTTTCAGCAAAACCATTGAGAACTTAAATCCTTGTATGTTGTTAGTATATGGAGACGTTGAAAAGAAGAAACAATATTTGTTGTTAATTTGCGTGTCACTTTCAGATTGTCCGGTCCACCGTACACTCGGGAAGCATTAGATTCAAGCTCCCCTGAGATGCATCAAAAACAAGACAATCCACGTCTCTAGCTTGATTCCTCCCTTCAGTCATGTTTGGACAACAATTCAAGGTGACCGTAAGCTTTGTGTTACTCAATCAATGTACATACTGTCCCTGATTCTATTCCGCCTTTTTTAGGTGGAAGATGACCGTCGGATCGGTTACACAAGCATATTTTGGTTTGTAATATAAAGCAATTACTAGTGTTCCCCAATATCACGGGAATTTCGATATGGGAAAGAAATAGTAAACAAATTGGGCAAATTATTCGGAAATTAATTCGATCTTTTCAATTGGTTCATATTCACTTAGATCATACTAATATGGCCGGGTCGATGCGCTTTTAGATAGAATCTCGCCGAGATACGTAAACAAAATGTTGTGCTAATCAGTTCAATCGATTAGGCCTTCGAGGAGTGTAATTAAGAACCACACACTAGACTATAAACCCTAAAAGCACTTCATCACATGTTGATGATATTGATCATAATGAGTCAATTGTATTATATTTATACGGTTTATAGTGCTACGTTTTACAGGCACTTTATTCTCCAAAGACTACTATTTTGATTTGGGTACAGGATTCATTCTGTGGAAAATCGTTTATCCTCCACATTTGCATCAACTCCCCAGTGGAACGGATATTCTAAATAATTGTATAATATTTGACACACAATATTTATCTGTTGTATCAAACCCTTAAATCGACATATGCCATGAGTTGTTAACTGTTCAATTAATCTGTCCTCAAACGCTTATGTACAGTACTGGCGGATTGAGATACACTGAACTATTTTCTTTATGATCAAATGAAGTTTCATTATATTTATCACCTGTATTAATGCTTTAGGTATGGACAATAATTTATATCTTGTCTACATCGATCTACGTAGTTTCTAGTCTGCATAAATGTCAGTTAAACGTGTCTGACCTTGAGTGCCAAGATTGAAAACGAACCGACAAGTGTTTCACAGGCACCCGTTGCTTCAGTTTCGATTAGACCTGTAAAGTATGTTCGTTCACCAGGATTTACAAACCATATCTGCTAGATATTTGTCTGTTTATTCTGTGTCAGCGATTGGGGAAATTAAATGAAATGTTAACATCTTACCTTTCTCTTACATTTTTCTCCTTGTGGTCTTAATACAAGTGTACAATACTTTGGATTGTAGGCTTTGTTGTCCGGATCCGGATACCGATCGATTCTTCAAACAAAAACCGTTGGCAGTATACAAAATCTAATGCATCACACAATATCTCGCCTGCTAGAATCCTTTTGCTTTATAGCTGATAATCTGCTCTGAACCACCACCATTCAAAATTATGGAAATTTCGGAAAAATATAAAATAAAATTAGGGTCTGCAATAAAATAGAAAATAAATCAGGCAAACAAGACTTTTCGCATATTGCAGTTCGTCCCATTTTGCAATAGAAAACAGTCGAAAGTTTGTAATCGTTGTTTTTAGCAAGTAAAATACATGATATCAAGCACTTGAAAAGAATCCTTCCAGCGGGTCCAACGGACACAATATAGGAAACGGTTTACAGTGATTACTAGACCCGATTGAGCTGAATAATGGTTTGATCGGTTTAACAATCATACAAGTTTTCATCAGGCTGGGCTGTTCTGTTATTCGACATTTTGCCTCAGAAGAAGACTTCAGTCTGCTCTCGGACTCCAGAACAATGTGCAGTATAGAGTATACCACAAGTTGAGACAGAAGAAACCCAAGGTTGCCTAGAGTTTTCGATGGTAAAAGGAAAATATGTTTGGAACAATAAGATATAGGTTGCTTTGAAGAACTGTCTGCAGCGGAATAGGAAGTTGATTTTGCTCCCAAAACAAAACATCCAATAGGGAAGTGTGGAGAGACCGTGAAACGGAGGAGGTAAGAGAGAAAGACCCAAAAAAACAAAAGAGTTTATGGAGCTGAGGGAATCATTATAACGATAGTCTAGGAGAAAATTCATTTTGTTTGGGAGTTGGTCATGAGGGAATCATTTAACGTGGCAACCTGAAAGATTAATCTCTGACACGAATCAAGTATAATGATGTACTTGCATTAACGGAGATGATCACAACCCTCGTCAATAAATTCATCAATGTATGTTCCATCCCAAATGCGTGATTGTTTTCCACTGTTGTCCCACACCAGATGCGGCTTAACCGAATATATTATCTAAACAGTCCCTCCAGGCAGAGCAATTAATTCAACAGGTCTACATTACTATATACTCTTCTCTACTATACTATTCCACTCTCTTATTTGCCTGTTACCAAGACGCTTTTCAGTTAGCATACAACACAAACGTTTCGTGCTAGACGCTGTATCCTCTATTTAGTACTAGATTACATTGGTTTGAAATAAACCATAAAGTCTGTTTGTTGCGAATTTTCTTCTTCACTAATTTATAATTAACCAGGTAACTAAATTACATCTGCTCTTCATATCGGAAGCTGTAATCTCCATTTTTCCAGCGTTTCATTTTTAAATGTCAGTTTTTCTACAGTCAGAATCAGATGCTTCCGAGTGTATAGTTGGATCGATGAACTGAGGATTGTACGTGACGGGGAAGTCCAAGGGATAACTAGTTCAAATCAACATCAAATGGTATCTGTGATGGAAAATAGACGAGGTTATTGTGTTCAGTATTCCGTCAAGCAAAGCAATTCGAACACCCATTCTTATTTCGTCATTGCAAGTATTCAGCTGAGAAAAAGTAGTGTACAAGCTACTTTTGAGGTCAGTTGAATTCAATATGTAATTCAGATCGAAGGAATTCACATGCGGAAGTCTGTGTATCATGTGATTAATGTGCGTCTTGCAATAAATGATAGATTATCTGGGCTTGGGGAGAAGCCCTATGAGTGATTTCAAAGCCTTTTCAAAAGAATGGCAAAACTTAGTAAACAGGTAAAAATAAATTCAATTTTTGTGATCAATAGATTGCATCCTCGTTAGAAAAAGATGATACATTCGGGAGTTGTTATTGGAAAATACTGTTATTATTAGTTCATTAGAATGACAAATTCATAGATAATCGGAATTATCAAATATTGCAATATTGTTCGTCCTAATTCGAACCAGGTGTAAGTGAACGTCTGTTGCAGTGGGTTGAAAAGTCCATAGTATGTAATAGTATGCGAAATTCAAGCCTGTATTAACAATTCATCTAAATTTATACTCCGATCTTATCATCGTCAGACTAAAAGAAAAACGGAATGATAACTGAACAAATAGCACAATGAAATTCTTTGATTCCAACAACCGTCTAATGTGAAAATACATTACAAATTCTTTAGCGGTTGAGTACCTGTGTGTGTGTGTATGTGTGCAAGTTAGGGTCTGACGGCATTCCAATTATGTCGCTTTGACAGGATCATTTTGGAAACAACGGGTTACCGCTTCTGACAAGCACGCGGTGTGAAAGTGAAGCATGCACTCTGATAAACACAAAAAATAATATTTTTTTGAGCAATTCTCAATTCCATCAAAATCGATGGAAATAACTACCTCAAAGTGCAAATTGTGAGATGAGATCAGACGATGGAACGTCAACCCATCGTAAAACGTTACAACCTACGTGTTTTATGCATGTTTTGGTGCCGATGGTAATAGGTTATTAGCTACTGAATGGACTCCAACAGCCATCACCTGGAGGAAACCAACACGCAACCCCGTATGAGAAGGAACACAAATGGGAGTTTTCGTGTTTAAATTAGTTAACACTTCAGTATGTAAATTAATAGGATCGTGACTGACGTGCCTGGGTCTCCAAATTTGGATCTGATGTGACCCTATGAGATGAGGACGTGCAGGAAAGGTGAGTTCATCCTTCCCCACGCTGCGGCTGCTACAGTAGGTTCAAGGAAAATTGAACGATCCCCAGAGGCCGCTACGTGCTTGGGAGAGCGTGAGAAACAAGAACACATTCATGGTAAACATTGCTATGAGTGAGCTTGAAACATTCATGCTTCCTGATAGATAGAACAACTGTACATGGTTTAAATAATGAGTACTAACATCCGTTTGCATTTGGAATCCTTCTTTCATTCGTAAAACCAGCCTTCAAGCAGCTTTACGCTGAGCAGAACAACAGTATGGAATATAGCAATGTAGGGATGGTAAAGACCAATGGTGCTGCTGTCGCTGCCAAATATACTGCCAACTATACTCCCTAATCTTTGTAAACGCATTTTTTTCAAATTCACTCGCTTCAAGGGGAACTATCTTTAAGTAAGTTCTGACTCATTCGTCGTTTCTTATTTCACCTGTTGGTTTTTAAATTTCAGTTAACTTCCAATGTGCAATTGATCTGATCAGTTATTGATGTTAATGTTTAACTGGAATGAGGAAACTGAAGTTGATCACCCGTGTCTAGTGAAGCAACTTCTTTACATGACTTGAAATCCTCGCCAAAGTTTTATGGGTTATATAGAACAAATGATCACTCCCGAAACTCCCCTAGAACGCCATACGTGAACGTTCCATGGAGCACACTTTGCCAGCGTGCGACAAGCGCAAGTAAATTCCGTGGGTCCATCAACAACAGCCGTGAAAACCCGAGGTTTCCCACGTGAGGCGGAAAACGCCCATCCCTCTTGGTGCTAGTTTAGCTGCGAAATGGGTTGAAAACAGAGGGAGCAAGAAAAGAAAATGTTGCCGAAGAAGAACATGTATGAGCAAAGAAACATAAGAGGAACACTTTCACTTCAGGATGTAACCACGGCTGATGACGAAACGTTTGCAAACAAATTGGTAAACTCGAAAAACAAGTAAAAATGGGTTCTTGAAATACATTCCTAAATTGATGTACATGCTCATACCTGACAAAGGTGTAGACATCACAAAAACAGTCACTAATGAAGAAACAAACCCGGTAATATGCACATGGAAGTGTTCGAAAGTTTACGTGTTCAAAAAAGCAAGTGCTCACACAAACGCTGTGAACCTTGGGAACAAAATGACTCGTTCAATCGACGTTTGACTTTCACGTAATAAAATATCACTGCTTTCAGTTATTCCTGTGAATCACGTGCCTTCAATGACGCTGTTGTCGTAATGGCGTGCATGATGCCTTCTTCGCATATTGCGTTTGGCTCTGTGCTGTCATGGTTCGTTATTAAAGCTGTCTGTTGATTTCATCGAGGCGATGTGAACGTCAAGTATATGAACAACCCATATGCTTTCGCTGTTGTTTTTGAATCCAGTCTGAAATAAATATCGAATTCTACTTGAGAATAAATCTAACCGTTGCTTCAGCGAACGAGGTAGATTGGCAAAATTGCGATTTCTATGGGAAGGAAGAAACCTGAAAAAAATCGAAATAGTACCCTGATCCGATAATAATCACTGATCTTATCCAGGTAAGCAACATTTTAGTAACAGGATGAAAAGAGATAAACTGTGTCTAAAAAATCGTCATTTTGGTATGGATTTACATTTGTAATGAGGGCATTCTATACGATTTACGTTCTATACATTCTGGTTGTATACTAACTGGTGCCTACGCCAAACATTCTCTTCTTTCGCTTCATTATAATCGTCGTGGTTGGACAGGCGATTCAGTGTGGCTAAAAGGCACGCTGGAGTAATTAGCCGCAAGGAGTATTTACCATGCACACATCTTGTGTAGCCCGCCGAACAATGTTCCAGTTGTTCTGGAATGGAGCACAATAGGCGGAACATTGAAAGTTGTTTTCGATATTTTAAAACGCTGTTTCCTGAAATAGCAATCTTTGCAGTCTACAAATGTTGTGCATCGTGCTACGCAGCACTTCTGTGAGTCTCTGAATGTTTTTGTACAACAACTTTGTGAAAAATTTAGATATGCCAAATGCAACTTAATCGGAACTATGTCTTAAACTAAATGCAACGGTATTTTACTTCCGGAGATTGTATAGCTTCTCACGGATGCACTAAAACGATGAGATTTTTTTACTCTTAAGAATCATGTCTTCAATCAGCTCATGAAGCAAAATGATATATGCTTTTGTGTGTATTCTGAGATGCTTGACTCGCGTGTGCAGCAGGATTTCCCCAGTGAACGGATACACCAGACAACCGCAAGTGAACAGAGTCTGGTTGTGAGCTGAAACCGTCGACAGACAGGATGTTCTCCGTGGAGAGGGCGAACTGACAACCTGAAAGAGAGGAAAATGCAGACACCATGAACCAAAAGGTCCAGTGAGATGGGAACACGACTCACACTCAAACGGAATGGTAAGTTGCCAAGGTCGTTACAGTATAACTACCGGAAAACAGGTCTGATCAACTCATCATATTTTCTATGCTAAATAACCCTGGTGTCTATCGGTATGAAACAAATTCCCTCATATACAGGCATCATTCCAACAGAACATAGTTGATTGCCTCTCAAGTAATCGAATCAATTATGTCAGTATATCAATCAGAATTACATTAGTCTTCTTCAATGGTATCGTGGCATTGAATTGGTCGTGGATAGTTTCAGCCTTGCTCTCCTCCCATGTGAAATTGGTAGGTAACGGAAAAATGTTGTTTGGCTCATGTTTGGATGATCATGGTTAAATAACCAAGAATAAAACCTTGCTGACCAGATGGGTGCGATAACCGTAAAGTTCTTTTCTGATGCATAGGCAATTGTCGCTACCACACCAAATGAAAGTGGAATATCGCTTTTAGGTCCAGCATATTTTTCATTGAAACGTTGTCCACTGAGGGTCTTTGAAATTTTCAAGTTTCATTATCGGTCGAGCGTATTCTCTTAGTCAATAGTTTGTATGCCATTATAGTACTATTTTGTAATCGTAAGTGATCATCCTTCGCACGTCATTCTTCCGCTCAATTCTCGGTGACCCACAGAATCATACACTCGAAAGCGCTGAATCGGAAATTCCACTCTTGTTGGAGTTCACGAATGGTGTGAACTCATCGATCCTTCCGAGTTCTTAATCCCAGGCTGCACATGCAAAACTCCTGTATGGTACCGATGTGCCATTCAGCTCACACATAACTCGGACTAGTGTATTTCCTATTGCGAGCAGAAGTGACAATGTCCGAATTATTTCTACTCAACACAACTTTCACTTTCGTTTTGACACAAGCGATTATCAGAGGGGTGCCAAATGGGATTCACGGGAGCGAACTATAATAAATTATTATCAATTTTAAAAATATGTATATCTACATATGTATCAAATCTAATGAAAATTATATGATAATATTTTGCTTCTTGGTCAGGACCCCGTTATTACAATGGGGTAAAAAATAATCCCTTTAATTGTCGAAATATGCCATCAGTACACATTATAAGAAAACACTCGGTCTTCCATGGCCAGCACCACGCACAACACAGCCACGCCCCCCCCCCACTCATCCCACCCCTAATGACCCGAACCGGTGCGCATGTGTGAGGACCAAAGCGTAGGGCTTGTTAGGTGACTGGTGGATTTATACGCTTCCAGAGGTTGAAGCATTGGTTTGTGGTTTCACATGCGACAACCCGTTTTCTTTATGTGCCGAATGAAAAATCATTCGTTTTGCAATCAGACCAATCAATCCAGCGATCACCCCATCCCCTGGTGGCCGTTCCTCTTCGTTTATCTTTGTGTGTGTGTATATGCGCATGTGAACACCCATACCTACTTAGATAGATGGTGATGGATTGCATCAATATAGCACTGAGGTCTGAAAGAAGGAGCGACTGTTCGAATTGCTTCACTATCCGTAAGAGGTAGACATTCAAGTCGAGAAGCCCGGTAAANNNAATCAGAGGCACACTGAGCTATGCATCGATGCACAAATATTAACAAGCATACGAGCAGACAGATAGACAGGAGGACAGGTAGATAGACACGAACTTACAGAAATGGGACTAGTAATTACCACAGTAAAAGTGCTGTGAGTCAGAAACCGATACGATTTCAAGCTGATCGATGCCACGGGACGTTTTGAGTCAAATGGAAATATCCCTGAAGTACATGGCGTATGCATAGAATCCGAAAAATTGCTAAGTTTATTCTGTCAGTCACAATTCATCCATAGATTGCATTGCTTATTTAACGGACTTCCAAACGGTGTATCCGAAAAGCGGACTGATTCCATTTTATCAACTTTCTCAGTGACGAAAGCCATGGAAGGTAGGAAAAGATAACCGACATTGTAATGGAAACAATTTATCAAATGTCGTTTAAAATAAATGAAACAAAAACAAAAAGTTGAAACTAATGTGTCCGAGTTCACGTAATTCCATTCGCTGAGGGTGCAATGTATTACAAAATAGCAATACTTAGGCATCCTAGAGTCGAGTTTCTTCCGTATTTGGGACAGTACAGCGTGACACAATCGAAGCCATATTCTGCTGTGTTGTTACCGATCGGCGATTGCTGCCTTTCGTAGGAGTAGAGAATTACGGTATGATTTATCTTCATCCATGCTTATATACAGTTCTTAGTTCAGTTCAGTTCAGTTGCACAGGACGAATATGGCTCTTGCCAATCGAGCGTCC
>UZAN01043341.1:22767-33618 GCA_900618425.1 Echinostoma caproni
GAACAGAAAAGGTGGCAAACATCATTTGTATTTACAAACAAGCTAGTTAGCTCAATACAGACCATCACTTGACCGGATAGAAATAAGTGAGTACATTAGCATTTCACATACCTGTGGGGAATATTTTGCAAAAAGAGCAAAAGGCGGGGGTGGGGGGTTAGAACTACTGGCAGTCTTGTGATTGTTGGATTCAAAAGTTCCGTTTAAATAGAGGAACTGTGATGCTACGTTGATCGTTAATGATATGTAAGGCTTAATTCCATGACTTGGTGCAACGTAAAAATCGATCCAATACGTATGTGATTAATTTTTAGTCTGATCAGTTGAATACAGATGTTGGTTGAAGTATGACGGAGACTAATAATTTAGTGACGTTCGGGATGAAACTTATTCGCGATGGTTTGCGCAGTGTTGGCGAAATCCTTTCTTATAGGTTGGAACAAGCAGTGATTCTCCCAAATGAAAAGGAATAAGAACCTACGACCAGATGTGCAGTAATTCAATGATAGAGTCCATCAGTTGATTAGACATTGAGAATCAGTTCTCATAGGTCGGGTGAACTGAATTCCATTTCTCCTTTTGACCGAGCGCAAAATGTATGCACTAATACACTCAATTACGGTGTTCCATTACGGACTGAACTTATGAACTGAGCCATGTCAGGTATTATTATTGGGCTGCGTTGTGGTCATTTCGAATTAGTTTTGAGGCCAAACGAAAGCTCTCACATTACAGTCCCACATGAATTTTGACGGATTGAGATATATGGTAGTCTGAGTAGAACTGAAAAAGGTGATCACAGTTGCTTGCTGAACAGGCCACAATCCCCATCCAGGTATGCTACCGATACGCCTGGTCAGGGAAGTCGTCGTTTTAGGCCTCGGGATTACAGTCGTTCGGCACGTTCGAATGAGATGATGAACTAGCAAATTTCGGTGTTACATCGTTTCTTGGCACTGACCGACCGCCTTAGAGCTGCATCCAAAATAACCGACTATTGATGAGGATCAAATTGATGAGCTATTATTCTCTATTATTATTATTATTATTATTATTATTAATATTAGTTTTACTATTGCGTTGGTAACCTTAACGGGCTAAACCGTTGCCTCATTTTCGTCGGAAACACCCTGAGGTCAACTATAGCTCACTTAGATCGCTTATTCTTTTAGGCTCTGATACTCAGCAAAAGTTCATTCTCAAAGAGTCCACCGCATGCACCAGACAATCCTGTCGTTGATTATAGTAGGCAAGTTGAAGCTCCCTAAGGTTTGTGATTGACAGGGGCCTGCAAAACCTACCATTTATTTGATGACCATCTGCGCTATTTAATGATGAGATTTTGCGAATTCAGATATTCTTCAAGGAAATCTTACGGGTCAGAGAGAGAGGGGGGGGGAGCTGCCTGGGTCAAGGATGCGAATACCTGAGCAGAAACACATTGATCACTATCCACTACTCCGCTCGGTGTAAGTACGTGGTCCCGAATTATGCAGAACACGTGATCGATACATTTCGTTTGGCTATCTCTAGGCGTTTAGTGAACCGGCTTTGATCAATTGTTCAGTCGCTAATCAGGGGAACAGTTAAAGATCTCAACCCACAAACCACAAGACAGCAGCGGTTAGAGCGAAATGCAGGCGCAGTTACTTGGATCGATCGACTTTCGGTCATATTCGACCACATGAAACACTCATTCAAGTCGAAACGTGAATCTGGAGGATTGGAATTTGTTCGATCACAACATCCCACAAGCCCCACACGGAAACTTTTCAGGTGTGCTTAGATGTTTTTATCGGTTGAGAACAGATAAAGTCATGTGAGGGAACTGAGGTGCAAAATTGATCACAGCACTAAACTACATAACCGATAGGGTACCAACCACTAGATTGGGGAAGGCCACATCGAGACCCTTAGTCAACAACTCTGGGGTCTTCCAAGGAGCTGTGCTATCCCCATACTGATTTTCCACTTATATTTGTCATATGCCCTGTGTTTCTCTGGCACGAATTTTGAAATATGCAGATGACGTCGTGTTGTGCTAGGCCATTTCCTCTTACTCCGATCTAAGTTCTTTCATTGACTATATTGATCAAATTTAGTCATTCCCCTCCTCATCGGGGCCAACCCTGAACCCCAGTAAATGTGTTGAGTGTTTATATAGTTTTGCTTGCTCTCCATATCCGACAGACCCCACATTGATTATTAAAAATCCTTTATCCAGGGTAAACTCTGTCAAATATCTCGGTGTAACCATATATAGCAATCTTCATTGGTCAACCCATATCCACAACTGCATTGGTAAACTGCTGCGTCTATCATTTCAAATTCGAAAGCTCAGGCAGTTTTGGGCATCCCAATCAGTTATTTCTGCTTTTGTTTATCAATGTGTTTTCTCCATCTTACTCTACTGTTCCTCGGTTATTTTTCCTGGTTTACTCAAACAAGACTTCAAAGTCTTATGCCGTGTTCCTTCTATTCCTGTGAATGATTAGCTGTAAAGCGTTCACAGTATCAAATAACTGTGTGAAATTTGCGGAGAGGATTCTCACAGATCCAGACCACCCATTGCATGCAGAACTGTCACTGTCGTTCCCATCATTCAACAAGCCCTCAATGCCGCCAAATCTCATCTCGAATTACCACATACCGCAATTCCACCATACCGTATCTGGGTCGTCTAATCACAAACAAAGAGCGGACAATAAGTGAACTTTGTCTTAACCTTGGATTACGAAATGTCCCTATGCCTGTAAAATCTTTTCTCCCTTTTGTTTATGTACACTGTGACGGTTAGCGTGTATGATTTTTTAACTGAAATGTGAGCTCCTGTGCTTGCAAAAGTGATATACAATGCAAAAGCTGAAGTCAAAATGTGGAATGTCGGAAAGTGGAACCTGTCTATAAATGATTTGAACGGCCAAGAGATAAACATGCAATTTGGGCGGGTGTAGTTTAATCGGTTTGTGAGAAATCGATCGATCTAATATTTAGTGCTGATTAATTTCGCAACTATCGAGAAGGAATCCAAGTCATGTGATTGTAGACGGGCAAAAGGGGAACAATTTGATCAGATAGAAAGATTCAACCAATCCACCACCCCAGTGGGAAAAATTTGTCTTGTTAACAATTAGTCATTTGTTAATACAAGAAGGGCAATTTCGTCAAGCAACTTCAACGGTACAAAAATCAATGTTCATTAGGATCGTTTTATTTTCAATCTGACGAATACCAATGAGGAGCAACACTGTGATCTATTTGGCATGAGTACGAATCACTGAAAACGAGTTTATTTTTCCACTTTTTGTTCTATTTGAAATGTGCTCCGTGAGACTGTTCACACAACGCTGTATCATTTATCCTCGTCTCCGAACACTACGCAGTTCTCATTCCGGTCCAGGAAGCTTGCTTTCGCCCCATTCTAGCTTTACAGTATCAATAGTCTGACATTTTCCGTTCAATTTGTCTTAATTATATCAATACTTTCGGATCACACGATTACGGCATTTCCGTTCAACGTATTTCGGATTGCCGCCGGACGCCAGATGTGCTGATCGTACTCATTGATTACTTCTCACCTCGGATGCGATTCACACGTTTTGCAACGGTAAACTGTTCTTCTTGTTAGAAGTAAACTCTGGAGTTTTCCGGCCGCTATATTGTCTCCGTTCGTTTTTTACTGTACATTAACAGCCTTTCCATTCCACTCAACTTTATCGCATGAATGTATACTAATGATTTGCAGATGATCCTGACAGTTCCCATCACCTTTAAGATTTACTTTTCTTCACTTTACTTAACGGCGGCTGGTGCTTGGGAGGCGACAAGCTGGCTTTACGGATATCCCACATTGTTGCTCGGCAGTCTTCGCCAAGCTCGGTGCAGATTGCGATCCAGCTTGACGTCCATTGGCTAATGCCTTGGACAAAGCGGATATCAAGGTTCTCTTTATACTTTCGTACCATGTCTAGCCAGGTTTTCAGCTGCCTACCCTGTCGACAGCGCCAGTTCGGAAAGGAAGGCGGTGCCAAGGCAGCATTGGTTAGGTCGTTATCAGACTTACGAATTATGTGACCAAACCGTTGTAGTCGCCGCCGTTGTATTAGATCCCGCAGCCATGCAAAATTAAAACACCGATTTCTGGCCATTTGATTTGAGAGTTGATCCCTCCATTCTAATTCCAGAATGGTTCGCAAGCACCAGTGATCGAAAACGTCTAAACTTCGACAGTCTTTGACTCTAATTGACCAGGTTTCGCGGCTGGACAGCAAGACCGGACGGACTGCTGCGGAGAAAAATCGGATTTTTATCTTGAGTTTGATTTCATTTCTACGCCGAAGGAAATTTCTTGCGGCACTGTTACCTCGTCTTTAGCTTGGCGTTTGGGGAGTATGATTGAACCGAAGTAGTTAAAGCTTTCGACGAATTCGATCGGCTCGCCGTTAAGCAATGAGGCATTTTCGGGATGAATTGGGACTGTCGCAAACTTCTTTGTTTTTTTATGTGTTCACCTCTAAGACGATCTTGGAGGCATGTCGACTGATGCCGTCAACGATTACTGGGAGGCTCGACATGTTCTCGCCGAAGGTAACAGTATCGTCAGCAAATTCTGAGCCGGTGAGCCAGAAGTTCCGAGTGATCGGAAATCCCTGGTATCCTTCCATCGAATTACTCATTGTCCGGTCAACGGCAAAAATGAACAGCATTGGGGACAATGGGCACCCTTGTCGTACTCCAGATCCTAACTAAAACGCGTATGAATCTTCTCCAAAGATGCGGATTGAGGCGCTAGTATTAGAATAGTAAAATCTCATTAAGTTGACAAGTAGAACTGGAACACCATCGACCAGAACTATGCTCCAGAGGGATTCACAAACTACAAAGTCGAATGCCGCATGAAAATCAATGAAGCAGACCACTGTAGGTTGTTGAAACTTGTAGCAATGTTCGAAGAGGAGAATTAAAGTAAATGTTGAGTAAACGCAACCCACACCCCGGATGAAATCCCTTCTGGTCTGGGCGAGTGCATAAGGGTCTAATTTTAGCAAAGCGGTTCAGCAAAAGTTGTGCGAAACCCTTGGCCACCATATCAAGTAAGCTGACGCCTGTGTAGTTTTCGTGTACTAATTTGTGACCATTTTTAGGGAAAGGTAGTATATTTCATGTGGTCCGGTCAGTTGAGCAAATTTCGGTTTCCCAGATTGCACACACGGATTCCTCACCTCTGGAGAACACTGCGTAAATTTCAGCGGGTATCCCGTCCTCGCCGGAGATTTCCCTGGCTTGCAATGATTGATGATATCTGGGACTTCTTCTAGTGATGACGAAGATGACGAGGAGGACGCATACGAAAATTTATGTTTGAGGGCGATTGAGAATAACACTAAAGTGTTCCACCCAGCGAAACATTTTTCCTTGTGGATCAAAAATGAGCTCTTCGGAGGCGCTGCGCAACACAGACTGGGTAATCTGTTTCTTGCCTCATGCTGATCGAATAGGTCGGAACAGAGTAGCTGTGTTGCCCAGGTTGGTTGCTGTCTCCATTTTTGTAGTCATTTCTTTACAGTAGTTGCATTCTGTTTCCGGCTGATCGTGTTGCTTGTTGTCTGAGATCACGATAAGCATAGGTTTGAGCTGGGCGTGCCCGTCTGGCCGCATTAGCTTACTGGATGGCACGATCGGATATCCAGTCCTTCAGACGACGTGACTCAGTGCCTAGTTCGTGCAGAGAAACTTAATGTACCAATAACTTCATCCTGATCACTTGAGTTTCAACCGAACTCATTATATCTCCTTGCTTACCGAGGAGATCGTTCGACAGCTGTGCAGTTGTTATGCTACCTTCAAGACAACCCCAACAGAACGTTTAGTTGATTTGCACCCAGATATTCGGGGTTTAATATCGACAAATGAGTAGATATTCTTTAGCCTTAAAAGAAACACTCATTATCAAACCTTTTTTTAGCGTGCCAACAAAGCTATCGTTTCCAGGCTCATTCTGTAAAATAGCTGATAGTTACTTTGTCGCATAACCTTTATTGGTCCAAACATGGTGAAATCATTTACATTCGTGGATTATCCTTCTTCTCTTTTAGGCTTAAAAATCTCGGCGTTTCCTTGAATGTAATTCTTATACCTGTGACAGTCTGTATTCTTTCCCGCTGGTTGTACTGTTCCCCAGTATTTTACCCGATCTAAAGAATAAAGAAATTATTCTCTATTCCAGACCTCTAAACTTCGTTCCGGTTGCGGTGGCATTTCAAAGACCGCTTTGGTTAACTTTATTGTGAGCAAGCATTCTGATTCATGTGATAGATTTATCAACCATATACTGTCAAATGAATAACACTGTCTACATGCCCATCTCAACAAATCAGTGTCTCATCTGGCTTGAAAAATTACCGATCAAATTAGCTTTATATCAAATCCATTTTTTTTTCATTTAGTAAATATTTAATGTTCTTTTTTCTCTCTGTCACAACCCAACGTTTTCCTCACTGTAACTTGTCAGTAGTGTTGAAAATCCGTTCTATTGTGTGCATGAAGTTTAACTTGACCTGACTGGACAAGGTTAGACCATTTCTGATTTTAAACCCGGAAATTCTGCTTTATGGTATTTGATTATTCAACTAAAAATTGTGATCACGACCAAATCGTATTGAAAATTTGATTAGCATAGAAAAAACCGCGGTTAATTAGTTTTTGAACTGTTCTGTTTTGGGACGCTTTGAAATCGTTTCATTGTTTTCTTTTATTCCAATGTCCGATTGGAAAATCGTAGTTCTTGATAGTTGACTTTATTTGGGAATCATACATGGTTCTGGAATGAAATAATCATGTAAATCGTACGAAATTTCAACGACTTACTGCTTTTCCTGAATCCGATATCAGAAACAGGTAGGAGGCAAAATACCGTACCTAATGTTGTGATAAACCTATCAATGGTAATTACGTCTGTGTTTGGAGAAATCCATCTGGCGGACCCAGAAACTAAATGAGATGATAGGAAATTTCAAGTAGTACAAACTTAGACAACAAAACAATATCACCAGGTAGTTAAATTGGTATTTTTGGCTTAACAGGTTTGAAAAGATAACCTCTGAGGTATCGCTAAGCAGCTGACGGGATGGATAGTATGTGATTCCCTTAAATTCAAGTTTCCTCAAATTTGGCTACATAGAGTAACTGGGGTATAAACCCAAGGATAGCAGTCTGTTCAGCTACTGGAATATACCATCTTTGCGGACGTTCCCAACCTCGAGATCGGATTGCTATCGGGACAGTCAGTTTACATGGATGGGTAATTCACATGTGAAAAGATCAGTGCTGTCCGTGTGGCCTCGTAGCTCAGCTAGTAGAACGTGCGCGTTCAAACCGTAGGCAGCGTCCATGCGTGGGTTCAAATTCCACCGAGGCTACTGAACTTTTCACAATCGCCATAAAAACCTGTAAGTCCACCAAACAACAATTTGAACAGGTGTTTTTTTAAAGGTCTATGGATAACAGATGTGGGAAGAGCGCTCGCTATATATACGCCTGAGTGGACCCACATAGCCTTCTGACTAACAGCAACACCCTAAGGCAAGTTTGATGCATTCACGAACAAAAGAAGGCTACTTGTGTGAGTTTCGCACCAGATTATTCTCCATGGCTGAGCACAAAACGTCTACGCCTTCAGTGGGTAATTTCCTCCGCCAGTTGATCCCTTCTCGTTGACAGATTCGTATAGTTTAATGCAGTCCCAAGAAAGATGCACACATATACACATACACAAACACAGTTTCCACTTGGTAGCAGTTATGAGCATTCAACACTAAATTGCTCAATCGTGAATTTCGATTGCTCGACCACTTCATATCACAGAGACAGCGAAGAATTCGAGGATGTTTTCAGAGTATTGAAGAATAGGGTGTTAAATTCTGTCTTGTCTATATGTCTTGACCCTTTTTCTCGACACGTTCACACTCCTTGTTGCTTGTACATTGTCTGAACTTCTTCAATGACAAGACCGAAAACTGCTAATCAATTGTTGCACATTCCCAAACTACTGAAGATTACGTACCGCGCTGAATTGATTTCTGGAGAAGAGAAATCTATCTCCAGTGAGAATCCATCGACCCAAGGGGGGTCAGAAACCCGGGACCTCACAGATCGAATGCAAACATACTACCCACTGAGCCACCGGACAGCTGATTTTTGAATTTACAGGATATAACACAACATGCACAAGCCATATAACAAACAATCAGATTGTGAAAGTTTCCAGCCAAGTCATATTCCTGCAGGTTAGTGCTGAGATGAGAGAGGACTGATACTTGCAACAAGCTCGCATAGACTGGTTGTGCTATATCGTGTAAATTCAAGTTGAGAAACCATTTGATCACCTATCAGCTGTCCGGTGGTCCGAATGGATAGTATACTTTTGTTCTATCTGTGAGGTCCCGGTTTCGAACCCCATTTGGGCCAATGGTATCGGGCGCTGCTGATGCGACCCAAACAGGTCGAAACAGCTGTCCAGTACTTCCCAGATTTTCAGCTCATGCCTCAGTTACACCACGTGTTCATCATATAAATTAATCAAATCCTCCATTACTCCTATACACAAAATCTATCTATTTGGGAATATTTCGGCACCAAGCATTCATTATTCCATTAAAAAATAGCCTTTACGTTTAAGTTTCAAAGCGAATTGGTAGTTGTCACGGTTCAGTGCAATCCTGGTCTTCTGTCTAGGTACAAACTCAGCATGCTTGTACTATACATCGGTTGTCATTCCATTACGTAGCAAAACCATTTGACCATTTAAAAAAACGGGTGAGCTGGGCACAAAGAGCGAGTGAAAGCGCAAATAGTCCATTTGGATACAAACACCAGGACCGGTGATTGTTGCCAAACAGCCACTGTTTGCGTTCTGAGAAGCATTTCAAACTTTCAAACAGTAAATCATCAGCAAACAAATGGAAACTGTTTTTTTTAAACGCTATTCTCAGTATTTATCAAAACAAATCGGTCAACTTATGGTGAAATGTGCGTACACACAAATTAGAAAAGAGTCAAGCTGTGTTTTGTGTATATTCTAGCTTTTTCAATCTCACTGTTGGCATTTGGGATATGTTCGCAGTTAGTAAAGAAGTTGCTTCACGTACAACAACCCCAGTGAACGAATATCGACCTTTTATTCCAAATGCAGTCAATTAATGCTCCATAGAGTTTTCGGCACTACTTCATTTCTTATCATTTTGTACATCTTTGCTAGAACGTTCGGGAACGCATTTTGTCACTTCTCGAGCACCGTCATTCTATTCGTAGATCCAATATCTCCTTCTTCCTCGAAGTGAAAGCGGCCTCCGACTCAGTCGACCGCTCTAAACTATGGAGCTGCCTTTCCCTGAAGGATGTGCCAGAGAAATTTATTTCAGTATTAGAATCACCCTATACTGATTGCGAAGGCGATTCCGAGCTTACGGCACTTTTCCACCCGAGTTCACAACGGAAAGCGGTGTTCGTCAGGGTTGCCCTCTCTCTCCTTTGCTATGTAACTTCGTGATAGATTTGATTATGGAGACAGTCCTATCCTCCTGCGGGGATAGTGGCATCAATTTTCACCCAAATAGTAAACTGTCTGATCTGGAGTATGCAGGTGATATTGTACTGCTACGTGATGAATCGGGTAAGTTGCAAGCTCTTATGGATCGCTCGAGTGCCAGTGTCGTCATTTTCGCTATGCGTTTTGCACCTTCAAAGTGGGAAATGTTACTTTAAGATTGAATTCTTCCAGCACCCAACTCATTCTAACTGGAGAAGTAGTAGAGCGGGTGAATAAGTTATTTTTATTTCAATAGATACATTTCACCCGGTACGCGCATCACAAATGAAGTGTCAGCTCGCATACAGAAGGCTCGGATGGCATTTGCCATTTTGAGACATATGTGGCGCCGTCGCGACATCCGGTTGTCTGTGAAGAGCAGAGTGTATGCTGTAGCAGTTCGGCCAGTTCTGCTATATGGAGCAGAAACGTGGCTATTAAGGATGCAAGATATAGATAGTGTTTCTGTTTGGACATCGCTGTGTACGTAATATTTCACGAATCTAATGGAGCAACCGAACGAACAATGCTGAGGTCAGGCGCAGAGTTTTGGGTAACCGCGGTCGCCCCGCCGAGCAAGTGGTCAAGTGGTGGTTGGGGCATATGTTACGCATGTCACCAAATAGGCAGTGGAAGAGCCAAGTTGCGGACACTATTCACCAGTCTGTATTGATTTGGTTTAACCTGATCTGAAGTCAACCATTCTCACAATTGTATCATCCAATTTGATAGGTCATAGGACAATTGGATGCCACCTTGTATGTGATTATCCGGTTCTGTCAAAAAGAAGAGCATTGTGTCAATGTTCACTCCCGTGCGGCCCAAGAACACTCGTAATTTGTGATATGCTCACGTGCAAGAAAGAANGATATGCTCACGTGCAAGAAAGAAAATGTGCGTGTTATCCGGCGGAGCCATTTGCCGGTATTTCCAACCGTTGCTCCGGGGAACAAAAATCTGTCGGCTGTTGGAGACCTGCGCGCAACACACCAGCCCCCCAAAACGGAGCTGAGTTATTGTGACCGATCGCCTGTACTTCTATTTCACTCCACATTTTCGAAACGTTTGGACCTATTATCATTACTCCTAACACTGGGCAGTGAGATCACAGTCAATTCACTTATCACAAACAACGTTCTATCTCAGATACTCTTCCGCATTTAGTAAACTCAGCTTTGCGATCCCTATAGATGCACGGTAGGGCTTTCCGTGTCTCTACTCCAAGGTGCTGGATTGTCCAATAATACCCTCTCTCTACTCCAAGA
>UZAN01043342.1:30200-42013 GCA_900618425.1 Echinostoma caproni
CTTCTCAACCGGGATGTGGATGGAAGCGCACCAAGATGGAGAGACCCAGACAAATTTGTGCCGATTGTCATGTTCACAACATTCGAACGACTCGGATAATTCCCCTCGACATTTTCGTTGATGAACAAGTCTGCTGATTGTAGGTCACATCTAATGAGAAGACGCATCAGGTGTACAAGGAAAACAGCGGATTGGAAATAAGAGCATTTGGATTGAGCTCCTTTTTAGGTTGTATCTTCTTTTGCAAACCCAATGGCGCTCCGGCTGTATACTGGTTTTGTGAAGTCATAATATACGCAGAATTACTGAGGATTCGGGGATCAATTTCCAGTGAAATCTTCACTGTTCTTCCTAGATGTGTGAAGTGGTGAGGAACGCGTTTTGTGATATGAAGAAACATTTCAACACTTGGTGGGTGTAATCTCTCTCGTTCATTGCATGAGCTGTGGTTTGAATAATCAACTGATTAATAGTTTATACAAAATACAGCGAATTTCGATGAAGAAATGAATTTCTTCAGGAACAGTAGAGATATTTCTCACGGTAGGTTATCATCTACGTCGTAAAATGTGCATAGATCCCCTATAAAAGTTACTCGATTGCTTCAGACTTTTTTACTATATATGAGTTTGTGCAGTTTGGATAGTTAATGATCGTCATTATAAAAAGGGACACATTTTACACCAGTGGTGTTACCTGATCTTGACGGATGTCTGGGGTAAAGAAACAGATTAATTACGATAAAACTGACTGGTTCTTCACTGTCTATCCCAAACAAAATAGTTCAATAAAAGCGGAATTCTGAATCGACCAAGTTCAAACCCTTCTCGCTTGTTTGTCTGAGGCAGTCAATCAGACCATACTCTGCCCTGCATTCAAGCATTGCTGCTGAAAGCGGCTGAATATATTCATTATCAGCTCACAAAACTTGATGTTTCTTGTTCATACAGCTTCTGGAACTGTACACCGGTCAAGGTTGCTATTGCGAAGTGATTTTCGACAGTTGGTTGGTGGAATGTTTTGAGGCACGTTTTCTCAGTTCCCTCAGTTCTGTGTGCATTTTTAGTCACACAAAAAAGTGCCTCGATTCCGCCAGTCCGCACACAGAGAGAAACATTTATCGGATGGAAGCTTTCCGGCATAAATTGTGTCACTAGTGGTTCGGCATGTAGCAGTTTGAGTAGTTGGATACCGTGGCTGCTTGATAAGGGGTCAAATGAGATTTGAGAAGGGGTGACGTAGAACTAGAGTTACTAGCTATCAGCAGATGGATGAACTGACATGTATCCGAGTGCAGCTATGACCAAATAATCTGTCCACTGCACATGAGTTCCATCGAAATATATCGGACTCTGATTGTTCCGTTAAGCTCATATTGCACATGGGGCATGAAAAACGTATTTTTTTTTATAGACACCGATTCGAGGTATACATGGATGATCGTTTTCCTCGAAGAATAAGTCGTTCTCAGATAAACTTTGAGCAATAGAAATTCTGAAGAATAAATATCAATGAAAAGTGGCAACACCGGACAACTCTGATCAATGGAGATGGGGAGAGGGTGTTTTGATACAGCTGTACAATCAGTACTGTGTACTGAAAACATGAGGCATCTCTCATGATTCAGATTTATTGATTGTTTTAAAAACCGTCACGAGTCACCTTTTCCTTTTTGCCTCATTTCCCGTTTTCATTGTTCCGCACCATCTGATTTACCGGAAAATCGTTTTCGAGATTGCGGCTATCCAACACCGTATTGTTCGGTCATGCATATAATTATGATAATACTAGTCCGAATAAGATCATTGTAAATTCACGAAGAGGACCGTGGTCAGTCGAAGGCAACCACAGAAGAAATAACTGATTATATTAGGAAAACTCGGATACAAACTGTGGGACAACTCGGCGATGGTCTCTATCACGTAACTGTCACCGTCTATTGATTTTACTTATTTCTGTTCTCGTACCCATTGCTTCGATCAGGGATCGGTAAAGGACCAGTTCCTGTTCAAGAGCTGTTTCGGTCGGGGTTGCTCATCGGGCACTTAATCAGGATTCATACACCCTTTTATCACCAAGTTTTAGCCTCAAAACGGTACTTCTTCCACCCCTTCCAGTTTGCCTCGAAGCACAAACTTCAGTCACGTAGCTGTAAAAAAGTCATATCAAACAGTATTGGTATATTCTAAGGTTAACGGACGTTAAAAATTCTTGATTTTTATAGAGTATAAGGTTGCAAAGTCTGGCATAAAATTGAGGTGTGGCGATCGTATGCAGTGCATTTGATTGTCATAAAACTGTCAAATGGTGGTGGAACAGGCGTTATTCTCCCTACTCCTGAAACAGGTTTCGATGACAAAAAATTCAGTACAAAGTATTAGGACGATTTGTACGGGCTCCGTGGTGCAGTTGAAAAATTGGTTTCGTGCAGATATTCCGAACCACAGGAAAAACTTTATGAGACTGAGAAAAGAATCCTTTGACAATCGCCTACACTTTACTCTTTTTATGGATGTGTGTATATGGGGAGATGCATACTATTCGGAAACTTCTCTTGCCTCATTTGTTCCCGACCGAATTGACCAATTTGTATTTCCCCCTTCGCTCAACTCATTTTTCTTCTCTACTCAAACCAAGCGCTTTTAATTTTAATCGTACCTGTCTCATACTGATAGGCAATTCTAAGCTCCGTATGTCATCCTGTATACAGTGAGGGGAAATTCCGTCAACCTTTATCATAACACACACACACATCGAACAAATAAGTTCCCGGGGCTATGTGTGCGTTCCTGCGAACGACCATATGTCAGATTGAAATTAATTAATCTTTCTTTTTGAAGCATCTCCGTTTGTCAAGTTTTGTCAGAATCATTTCAAACTGTGTGCGAATGTGCGAGTGTATCCTTGAATGGCGGACGAGGTTAGTAAACAAGTGAACCAACCAACCAATCAGATTGGCATGTGCAAAATGTCAAACGGAAATCGAAAGAAAGCCACAAAATCATCTCAGTGTCTAGTTAGCCAGTAGTACGTGTGGTTCACTCTGGAGGTAAATACTGTTCTGGACAACTATACCTCCCCCATACTCGGTTCTGTTCACTTCTGTTCATCAATAGAATTCCTACCTACTCTGTCTATCACGCCTCATTTATCGTGAAGTACAATGTGTTGTTTTCCCTAGTTTTTTCTTTCTCTGTTGTCTTCCCCTGATAAACGTACTTCTGTCTACATCCTTCCCCCCTCCCCCGATTTTTTTCTAATAGTGCCCAAGATTTGTATGTTGACGCTCAATTGGTCAACTACTTGTTCGACTATAATGGCACCAGACTGTGTTATACATTTGGAATACTGCTCATTGACATTCTGATCCTTATATCCGCCCAGACGTCCGTGGTGTTCTATCCACGCATACAAGACAGACACAGTTGTAGTGGGAATTTACAGCATAGGCGTTTCCGCTTGATTACGCTCCCTATTGATTCGTCCCATTTCAGCAGGTAAGCACTGCACAAGGTAACAATGAATGGACCGCTCTTATATCTAGGTAATGATTGTTGGATTCGTACTTGGTAAACAGAATCTAAAATATTCTTTACAATGATGCGTAGAGTAAGTAGGTACTATTGATCACTTGCTCCCTCTGGAAAATTATTTAGACGATAATACATGGAACGAGGAAGGTCAGTAAAATTGAAAAATAACAAATTTATACCAGTTTAGACACTATGAACGCATCAAGATATCACGGGATCCATGGAGAACCCATATTCATCGGGCCATTGAATGTCCGAACCTGGACTTAAAGAGCTGTCTCTCTCATTTATAACTATTGGGCTTCAAGGACTACAGTTTCTCTTTAACACTGATTAGATTGGCATACATTCACCTCTACTACTACTATTAAATGTGAAATCAATCAGAACTAGAAAAGCACCGTGGTGTCTCTTCACTGATGATCAAAAATAGGTCAACACTTCTTTTTAACCTCATTCAGAGAAAGTCGATCGACCGAATTAAGAAGGAGGCGCCAGCCAATAGACCACGGGCTAAATTCTTTTGTGCCAGTTTGATGATCGGTCCTAATTCACAATAAAATGTGCCAAACTATTGATTACATCGTGAATTGGAAGTTATTTAAACTGCACGATCAAACTCTGTAAATTACATCAGGAATGATTTGAGCACGTGATTCAGAACCGAGACTTCCCTGGTCTAGGTTGACGGATTCATAAAAATCACAGTGCAGGGAGCAGACTGAGTAGAACACAGTTACATCCTAAGCGGGGTGGGGTGATCATTCATACATGATCGACACCTCTGTCTCCACGGTCTCTTTAGTGTCTAACATTTGGGTCGTTTCAGGGAGATCATCCAACTTGCATCCGGTTTACTCACATCGATCCGCAGGTTAGGAGGTATGCATTGCAAATCAGGCATGCTTCCCCGTTAGGTCTACCAACCCGTCCCCACCAACACCTGTTACTCCACCAGGCTTGTTGATTTTGTGCTATTGTGTCAGAGGACATCGGAAATTTGAAGCACCCCCAAATGTTTGTACATAGGCCTTTACATTGTCTACCATTCCTTTTTTACCGATTGATAATGTACATTCAGACACTGGACAAAATGAATAAAGAAATCCATGATTTGAAGTGATACGGTTCGTGCGTATCTGATGTGTTTTTGTGTGTCTGTTTACGTCTATATATGTCTTCCTGTTCATATGCGCGCCGGTGCTCATAAAACGAGTGGTTTGTGATTACAATAGTCATTTGATTGACACAAACACAAGAACGATGGGAATAAAGATATATTCTGTCACTTATATATTGGTCAATTCAAGAACGTCGTGTGTGTGTGTGTGTCGATAAGCAGCATCAAAGGTGATGAGAGAAATTGGATAATTCGTTCGAGTATTCATTCCCCTTATTGCCTACTCACTCACTCATTCACTCACCGTACAATAAATCCGATCCGGTTCGACTTCAAGACGTTTATCCAGTTCAGGCTTGATTATCTGAAGCACGTGATTTGATCTGTACGCGACTGCGAACAAGACCGGTCGTTGAGGGCGGGTGGATTGGAAACAGTACAACAGAGACAGGGAGAAGGAGAGAGGGCGAGGTTAGAGTGATTGGAAGAACCAAGAGTCGTAACACGAGCAGAAAGCCGGTGAGTAGGTTACGAGAAGGATAATTCATTTAGCCCTACGTGGACTACCCGATCGACCACGAAGATCATGCAGGCATACACACACAGATATATATATATATATATACCAATACATACAAAGACAGTCGGTATCAGGAATGAATATAAATAAATCATATCTGGTTTTGTTGTTATTTATGCCTATATACATATGAATAAGAGACACGGTTCAACAATTGGAACGCAAATAGACATTGTCATGTGGGTGACGAAAATAGAATGTAACCAAATAATCCGAGAGCTATAGATACTACTTTTTCGATACGCCAAATACCGATAGGTTCCTCCAAAGAGGAAATATGAAGGTTTTATTGGTGGAAAATCTGTCAAATTGGATTACCTCCATTTGAAAGAGTTCAACCAAATACGATCCTCATTTTATACATAAAAGAAATGAACATCACTAAACAGGACACCTGGGTCAATCCAATGGAATCAGCTTTGATGTGAGCACGCCGTCTATCAAATGGGCTCAGGGCTCCAGTCCTAGAAGGAACACTGTTGAGCATCAGTCTGATACTGCTGGAAAATATGGCTGATTGGGGATTTCGCCCGGCTACGGTATGTGGAGAACATTCACTTAAAATCAATGATAATATATGTACCACAGAGTAACTCGTGTAGATCGATGAGTCAGAAGTTAAACAATGGAATCCGAATTTACCCTCTTATGAGGGAATAAAACGCTTCTCAAAATTTCGTCTGATATGTTCATCATTGTGTTAGTATACAGACTGATCGAAGTGAGCAACATTCAGCTGCGTTAGCATACTATTCTAAACTGATGGGATATTGGCTTGGTCTGACTTGTTTCGGCACCTCCCCCCCACCGCCAATTGTTGTCGGAACGAATCACCGAAGGCTGATTATGAAAGAGTCCGCTATTCCCTTCCTGATTGCAATTTTGACTTTCAGAAATTGTAGTTGAAAAACCTAATCGTTGTCAGAATTGAAGCCCGCATTTGATTACTACCGCCAAAACATACCGTTCTGTGATAATATCGCCTAAGGAAAACCTATTGCAGTTCGATTGAATAAATGCACACAGAGATGCAATGTTTACCAAAAACTGTCTCCAGCATAACATCGCACGGATTGAACTGAACTCGTTTGCAAAGTAATGTCACCACGAAGTCACCAAACGTCTGAACTATAGCTCTTTGTTGTGCTCCCACCAATGTCATTTCCGCTCGAAGTATTGTGATGTATGGTACTGTTATCTTTCCCCAGAATAGGGATGTTTTGAGATCGGATCTTGTTAAGCTCTTGTTAGGATCAGATGCTATGGGATGGGGAAGTGAAGTGGAATGAAATGGGTTCGGGAGGCAAATGTTAAAGTGTGTGCAGAATTGGAGAGAGGCTGTTCGATGCAAGGCTTTCAGACGCGGATACTCGCACAAACAGAAACACACTGACACACTCAATTTGACAGTGGCAAGCAATAATGACGCAGAAGACAATCGCATGCGGTTCTATCCGGTCGCGATAGGAACATGATCACACACACACACACACACGTATACGCTCAGCTCTAGCTGGAACGTAATTCCTGGTGCACACGAGAGATAGCAGTGGATGTGCTTTTGTACGCAACCGTTTGCCGGAAATGGATTTGGGATACCTCTTTCCGGTCCTCGGGCAAATGCTATGAGCAGTTTCTCATTCAGTCATTCATTCATTCGGTCCTTGTTTCACTCGGATGTTCATCCCCCAAAAAGATTGATGGGTTGTCAATTTCAGGACAAGCTTAGTCGATTTGGTTAATTGCAATTGCGTTTATGAGTTTGGATGAAGGCATCCTTTACAAACACAAACACACACTTAGCCGGTTTTGTGTGGTGAGGAAGAGAGAGCAGATTTTCGGTTTACGGATCCTTTTGATTGCGTCTTGCTGATTAAATAAAAGCACTACGACCTGGAAGCTAATTGTATGACATTCGCTCATCTCTTCCAGTTCCCTGTTTCTTTTAACAATCATTATGCCCGCGTGTAATGTGGATAATCAGCATTGAGTGGGTGTGGATTACTGATCGCCCAATCATCAATGTCTCTGGTGTTCGTAGGATGAAGAGTAACGGCTATCGTTGCACTTGTTTTCGGGGTATATATATATATATGTGAGTAAATGAATATTTTAGATGGTTGTATGTACATATGTGCATGATCAGGTGTGAACAAAATTCTTCCGGGATTAGGCCCTTCTACTGCGACTGCCATTTTTTGACGATGAAGCTGTCTAATGGGGGGATTCGAAAGAGTTTGACCGATTGACACCCATTTGTAATGCACGATGTTAGTAGATGAGAAAAGTAGAGATTTCGCAGATGAATTTTATATTTTGCTGGTTGTGGCTATTTACGGTCATTCGTTTGAGAGGGACCATACAAAATGATGATCGAAAGTTGGAACGTTTGCTTCAGCCTTATTGAGTATTTGTTGAATCCAAAAAGTTACAAACAGAATATAGAATCACTGCTCATCCGTCTAATTACGACAGAACATCTTAGAAAATGCCACCATTAAGTGTTGCGTTTCCTTGTTACCCAGTTTGGGTTCACAATGCGATAATAGTTATGAAAGTCTATCTGTGGTACGAATCCGGACGAGCCAGAAAGTTTTAACCCATGTGTGCCAGCTATCTCAAGCGATAGGCAGAGTTTCGTCGCATTTTTGAAGGACTGTGATCCCAAGTGGAAGGAAATGAACTCACAGCAAAATAGGTCCACAGCTTTCAAGTGGCAGAATCACAAAATGTTTCATCATCCCTTGGTATGAAACCAAATGTTGAAAAGAACCCCAGGATTGCTTAGCGCTGAGCTGACAACTGTTCATGTCATACTTTGAACGACCACAAACTCGGTGGATGTACGACGTTGGTGATTCCTAAAAGGTTAAAATTACTCTGCCATTTCTCCGCTTCTCTCCCACTAATATTATCGTGGTGAGGAAAACTGAAACAGATTTAATGTCGTGCAAATGAACAAAGCTTGAGTGAACTATCAGGTCTTTATTAGACTGATAGATAAATTATTCTTTAATATTCATTTTATCCGTAGGTAGCCCGAGTGAAATTGTAAAGTAGGTCGCCAGGAACGAAATCTAATTAACATTCTACTCAACCCTAGATAATTGATTGTGTGAATCATCAAAACACATATTTGCTTCGGTGGTATGACGAGCGCTGATCCATCTGATCATCCCTACAGAATTCAACGTCTTCAGTCTATTATGGTGATAGGTATCTCTGCCGTAGCCTAGTGTTATCGCATACGATCGAGACCCAAGGTGGCTCGTCAGAGTAATATCCCTGACTTAGGTCCGTTGCCCCCGTATTAGCTACGTCTCTGGATCAACTTCTTTCGGGCATCATGTTAAGGAAATACCCTCGGACGATTAATGCGAAAGCCTTCACGAGTTTTGCTTACTGGTCACAGTTCCCATAGGCTATATTTTCCTATCCTAACTCCGACATCTTACTCGTTTATAAGCCACTTTGGTATTCAAGTGTTTTGCATAAATTATAGTTCTGATTTAAGGAAAATTAGTCACAAAAGTAGGATAAATAGGAAAATAACCTATTCCGTATCTATCGTGTCAAAATGTCTACGTTTATAGTCGCGATTTTCTCATTAGAGACTTTCTCGCTTTCAATGCGTGTGGTCCCGTTCCCGTTTAACTCCACACTCTATGCAACTTGCCATTGATGGTGATCATGGTGACGATGACGATGATTGGAAAACCAATCAGTCGTGCCCCCCACGAGTTGACATCGGTGCGTCAGTTGCTCGCGTCCCTTCTAATGACAGTATGGCAACTGCGACTTTTTCTTCCATCGACGTGGCGGTAAGCATTCCGCCGCCGCACATACACACACTTGTCCCAAGCTGATCAGTGTGCATGAGTACCTGGACGTTGACCACCCACACGTGCGGCCCTCCTCATTCTTCAGGTCCGTTTTCCGACCAGCCACTGTGGCAATCACTCCGGCCAAACCGACGCAGATGCGTCTGTGTGTGTGTGTTTGTGTGTATGTGCACTCAGCGGAAGAGTGTGAAACGGCCGTTTCACGTTTGTTAGTATGTTCGTTATGACAGGATAGATGAAACGTTTTTTTGGATTTCAAGCCTCAGCCTCTATCTGCATGTGCACACACACAATTGTCTTGTGGTTCGACTGACAACGCTGGTGTGTGCATTTGGGTTTAGTTCATTCCAAGGGTGTGGCGTCTGTGGTGCATTACCGAAGGCAACTTGGGCACATTGTCCGGTCACATGGTGGTCAACTGTTCAGTGTTGCCCGATCCGAATTTTGCACCCCACCCCTCACACAATTGAATGCCAACCGAACGGTCACCGAAGCTCGGTCGGTCGATTCGACTGACCATAGTTGAATATTGAAAACCACTCACTCACTCTCATTCACAAACACATGCAAACACAGGCATAGCAATGTGTTCTCTTTGCCACATGCAATTCAATCAAATCCCTCGTCTAGTGGCTCTTTAAGCGATTGTGATTATTTGTTTTCTTCCCACCGTTCAACCATGGTTCAAACCCGGATAGGGGAGAACAATGAGGAGTCAGACAAATGATTTGGTCTGTCTGGTCATCGTTCGGATCGACAATAATAATAGCATGGTCGATTGTTTTGGTATGCCAGCCACAGGGCCATGTCCACGTGGTTTCCCCGAGATGGGTCAAACAGTGTTTAACCCTTCGCTCTTTTTAACGTAGGTCTACGTGATTGTACGTCTTGTGTTACTTGGATTGCCATCAGATTACGTTTTACATTCCAACAGGTTTAATAACAATTTACGGAGTATATACCTCTTCGGGGTTGGCTACTCCAGTGAAACATCATTTTTCCATGGTTACCGAGCCCCATATCGCTCATTCATTCTTTCATTGATGCACAACACACACATTTTACTCATTTCCTTTCGTAAGTGTTCATCGACAGTGATCAATCAACTAAGTGGTATAATCTGGCGCCTGGTAAAAAAGTCTGTCACAAGTATTAAGCTGGAATGGAACAAAACAAAAGTGGTAATTCTAACCTCGATCCAATCTGCAGCCAGTCTCTTCACGATGAAATGCATCGGGAGCAAAAGAGTGTACGTAATGGAATTGATTGGCTTGATCGTATGGCGAGTGAGTCAGACAGGAAGTGAATGCGATTCACCACGTTGACCATTGCCTGTTAGGATGGACGGGAGTCTATGCTATTTATCTGTTTCAGCCACCTTGATCCACTAGGAAAAATTGGATCCCCTAACGGTGGTTCGAATGTACCCCTAGATGTGGATTGTGGATGAAGTATTCCCTTTGAAGTACTTGGCAATTTAGTAATAAGTCCTGTTGAAGTAATCAGTAATACAATGCCATTTGTTCGTTTTACTATAACTGTACACACACACACACACACACAGACAAGACTATGAACTGCTCCTACGGTCTTATTATGGGCTTATTATCATACCATTGCAATCAATTAAATCGGACGGTTGAAGATGACTGCAGTGAAAATGTTGTCTGACAAAGTTAGAATTTTTCATTTTAAACAAATTAATGAATACTAGCAACTGTAATAGATTTACGAAAATAGGTAATTTTCAATCTCATATTTATCAAAGATAGATGAAAGTTAAAAGTGTGATTGACTTTTTAACTAACAGAGTGTAATAGATCTTCCAAAAAAATGTGCATAAAAACTTTACTTTGTTCACAAATGGTACGACAATAAACGAGATAGTTTCGAATCGTGACTTGATAATACCAGTTATTTGGTCGGTTGATTGGTTCAATTCCATAACAGAGAAATTTATTTCCATGTCATTCAAAGATTAGCCCGAGACACATGCCAGTCTGGAAATAATCACAATTGTTTTATGACCAACCTTCCCCGGGGTCAAACGCGAACGTATGTATATAACTTCAATGATCTGTTTGAACAGCACCAGAGAGCTGGACAGATGTTGCATGCATGCTGAGCGTCCCTGTTCCATACGGTGGACAAAGAACAGGGTCAGATTTGATGTGCCAGTTAGAACTAAGACCGGTCACAGACTGAGTGACATCGTATGCACTGTGTGTGCACTGGCAGCTTCTGTGAAATCCGTCGAGGACAACGGGAACGGTCTCGCATGGATTCTTTGCCTCGGGTACTGAATCTATTCGCATATTCATGTGACGAGTACAAAGCTTACAGCAAGCGTACGCAACTGTTTAAGAAGTGACTACCAAGGGTTAACGATTTCATCTGAAGCACGAATCCTTTATGTTGTCTCTTACTCATGTGGTCAAAATCACGGACGTGTGTGTGTGTGTGTGCATGTGTACGGATAATTCTTATATCAGTCCGGATGTGAGCAGCAAATGCATTAGTAAGTGGAAAAACCCGTGTTTGCGTCTGTGTGCATCGCTCGGATAAGACAACCAAATTGACAATAGTCATAAATTACTAATTTCTTTCTTCTATGCGACAGCATAGACATTTTTCGGTGAACCCGTGGTCTCCATTCCGAGACCTGGTGCATATCAGATAGCACGGATATTTTGTGTGTCACGGGAATAGCCGCGAGACAGTATCGTGTGGTATCATGA
>UZAN01043343.1:2572-24896 GCA_900618425.1 Echinostoma caproni
AGCGTTAAACCTCTTCTTGCTCTGATTTAATGACCCAGTAGCTGATTTAGAGTAAGCCACATTAGCCAATCGCATAAATGTGGTCGATGTTCTGGAAATTGTTGTTGTGGGACGTTGTAGATCGAAAATAACTGTCGTCTCAAGTGTTTTTCTCTTCCTTGTATTAGTTATGTTGGTCCGGTTGAGATGACTTAAACGTAATATATATATATATATATATATACATATATATATATATATATATATATATACTGCCGTTCTACCATTGAGGTTGAAATGAAAACCGTTCGGGAGTATTATTCGAGCTGGCCAAACTCCGGTAAACAAACAGTACAGGTACTATTTTGCACACCCAGCCAAAGCTAATCACAGAGTTAGTAGGAATGAAACAGTTCGTCCCTTCAACTGACCTCAGCCAATTTCTAACCGTCTCCTGATCACCTCCAGGGCGATGAGAATTCTTTGCATATCCCTCTCTTTTTGTATTGTATTGTACTGTGTATCACTTTAGTAAGCACAGAAGTTTGCATTTTAGTTATTAAACTGGAAACGCCAACCGTCGCACGAAATATACTTAACAGGGAAAAGTGTTCACAAACATAGAGACATTTCACAGTTTAAGGTTAAGACGAAGTTCACCTGTTACCCTTTATTTATTTGTGTGTAAACATGCAAAGCAGGATATAAGTGACTTACGGTAAGTGTATATACGAGATGACATTTGGCTGAATTGAAAGAGTTTGGAAAGATAAGGAGGGCAATGTGCAACGGGTGATGAGGATCCGTGAGAATCCTATCCGGAAAGATCACACAGGCAGTCTGGAAATTTTGCAGTTAACACGTTCACAGAAATGGAGGAAACGAGGTAAATAATAGTTTGGCGGCGGGGTAAGACTGAAATCTTTTTTAAGTAGGTCAGGGAGAATAACTGGAGGAGAAGAACGTAAGATGCGGCAAACACTGATAAACAAAGATGGAAATAACTGACTAGGATGCAAGAAACTGATTGAGCTTTCCAATTTGGAATGACAGGCACCACAGTTCACCCATTCGTCTGCATATAAGTATACGGATAGCACAGATCTTTGAAGAAATCCAGAGTTGGTGATTAAAGAGTTAGGGGAAGCTTTCCCACATCTACTGGGACAAAAATTATTTACTGAAATCACAGCCTCTCATCGCTCTTTACAACCAGCCCATATGGTAACATTTCACCTCATCCAACAGGGAGAATACAGGTTAGGAAAAAACCTTATAGCAAGTACAACTGCACTGTGGATCCTTAGCAGATAAAAAATATCCCACTCTTGGTAAGCTATGTTGTTCCATAAATTGCAATCCGAAACAACAAGCACTTATCAGTGGATGAGTAACCAAAAGCCAGATAGTTCGCTAAAATCGTTTGCCTTACCGGTTCCTTTTTCGAAATCGGCGGCAGCAATGGTTCGTCTACCGAGCTCATGACGGTTCAACTTTGGTTTTTGGCGTGATTAGTGCCACCAACGACCCAACAGGGTTATCTCCTGCTATTTTGTTGAAGCACCGACCACACCTGATCTATCCGTTTTTGACAGAGGGCACTGAGTGCTCTCATTGAAAATAGGTTCGATTGCGCGAATTAAGTTATATGATCTAATTCAGACGGTCAGTCACATGCGAATACAAACAATTACATATTCGTCTTTTTCACAGTAGACCTTGAATTGGTTAAGCTGGTAGCATTTGCTGAACATGTTGTGCATGACGCAGATATTTAGGTGCCTTTATAATTGATGCAAGCTATGTTTATTAAAAGAGAGAACAGATTACGTTTGAATTTCGAACCGGTAACAATTATTTTACAATCACTTGCATGTTGGATCAGTCGATATGAGCTGTTCATGTGTAATTGTTCGGATCTAATCATGCGCAAAAACAGCTGGATGTAAAAAAGGCTTTATAACCTGCAGTCCTACGTAGGAGACATACGTTTAGTATAAAAACACATGCTACTATGACTAGCCGTCGTCTTTGGGTTTCAGATGAGCGACCTTTGTCTCGTTTTACAAACAGAGCTTTCTTTGGTCGGGGTTAGAGTTGAACCAATCGGTATGTCACTGAGATTCCATTGCATTTGTTTATTGTGGATAAGATGATTTTAAGTCTGTTGATGATGAAAAAAGATTATCATATAAAATAAATGCCCAACATTGTGCACAGACCTTTAGCTTCCCTCGGATTTATTCACTCCTATGAGTTACAAATTTATACACTTCAACTGCTGTCACGTCAATTGTTTACCTCCTTAGAACTATCAGTTAACTGACAGGTATTATTCATCTCCCAGCTTTGAAGAAGATCTGCCAACATGAGAGTCCTCAACTAACTCTTGAATTTATTTACCGAAGACCTATGAATTGATGCGGCGGAGATCTATACCCCGGCCACCGATGAGTTTCAAAGTGCATGAACATACACAGCTTGACCACTTCGCAAGCACAGACAATGTCATCTCTACTGGTGATGAAACGTTTGCAAAACGACTGCTAGGTTCGGCGAGCAGGAGGAATGGAATACACAGCTTGTGTTGTATTCGCTGAGCTTAGGTAAAACCATGTACCCCTCTGAGCCTTTGAAATTCGACTTCTAACCGAAATTATCACTGAATGGAGAGTTGCGATTTTCCAAGAAGCGCAGGGCGTACCCCAGATCAATTTTCAAATTCCTTAGCATGATTAACTTTTGAAGGATAATTAGCATAAGTTTAACACAGATCGGTTGATATTTGAATACCTTCACGGGCGTGCGCAGACTGTTACGCTTTATACATCTTTAACAAACTATATAGATGGAGCCGGATGTATGTAGTGAAACTACCTTGGTTTGCAAACAATTCAGGAAACATCTCCAACATACAAACGTTGAACCTGAGATCACGTGACCCGTTGGTATTTAGAATGCCTAAACCTTACTTCCCACAGCAGATCCACCCAAATGTCAAGTTACATTTTTTCAAAAAGTGCGCGGTGAAAGCGGAAAATTGGTATATTGTTTTTTTTGGCACAACAATGGACCGCACAATGCAGATAAAAAAACCCGGAGTCACGTTGGCCCAACGTCTGATGCTAGCAACCGACCACCCTCTGAATGGTGAAACTGTAAATCCACAATATGCAACATTCGACGCGACAAATAGTACTACACTATCTGGCTACCGATTCGGTACCAAACGACTGTTTAGGTGAAACTAAGACTACGTACTACACTGGTACTCTCATGTTGCTAAATAAAATACAGTCGATTATATAATTTGATTCCGGTCCCTCATTTCTCTATAGATAAGCATATAATTACAGGAAATAATTGCTCAACTATTCGATTATCCAAATACAAAGCCCTGAGCTCAGTTCTCAATGTGTATAACTGAATGAAAAACAAGTTAATGTGTGTTTTTTTATCGCATTTGAAAATAAAGGTGTGTTGGAAGCATTATAAGATTGTATAACTTGGAGCTCGAATATTTAGACACATTATTCGGCCTCCTTTTGAATTCGTACGGTACGTAAAGCTACTGCAACATTTTACCTCTTGATCTCAGTACAACTCCACTTCACATGGATGAATACGCGGCGGATGAATGTAACAGGGCAAAGATATTCCACACGATATCATTTGAAATCTTGGTTTTAGTCTAGTTTTATGTATGCCTATTTTGTCATACAAACCCTTCTAAAAATGACTGAGTCTCCATTTATTCAGCGTTCACAGTCAAGTGTTTCTAGATAGCATAAGAATAGCCCTCGCAGAATTGGTATGTCTCATTCAAAAGAGGAGGTTTATCCAAGTTCATAATGGATCCCGTATCCAACCATTATCAACTCTTGATAATTTTGGTCGGCTAATTTTCACCACACACATTCCGTTTTCCCAACTATCTCACTAACCGCATCATTCTGTTTGTGTTCAAACAAAATCGCTCATTCATAATGTTGAACTAATAGCTGGTAATTATTATCTAATGGGAATCCTCCATAAACTAGTGGTTACTTTCTTCAAAACGTGCCCTCGTTTGCAAATCCCATTTGATCATCGCACTTAAGGCAGTTGTTCCCCCTCTTTGTACCTTAAATCACGAACGTCAAATCTGAATTGGATGTTTGTGTTATCACAAAGAAGATATATCTTGGTGAGAAGGAAAGGATTCATTCACGTTGCGGAATCAAAGGTCAAAGCTCTAGACTCGTACGGATTTACCTATCTGTATTCCAATATAAAAATGACAATCAATGGAAAAGCAAAACTCCATGCTACTTGAAGCATCTTCGAGTTGTGGACAGTGCTGCAACTTCAAAGAAGGATATAGTTGGTGAAGGAGATCTGTTCGGCGGCTGCATATAAGCAACTGCGAGCAAACAGAGGGGATGCTAGCACGGTTTACGGAGTTTCCAGTTGATCACGGAACTTGCTTCAAGTGTCTCATAGCTCCCAGTGACTGAAGTAAAAGAAATGATTATGACCGGTTTTCTAAAACTAAAACCATTGAATCTATCACAACTGAGTCTGGAGCTAACTGGGAACGTTTGATCCCTCGGTATTTCAATTTAAAAATGATATATGACAACTTTTTCATATTGATCTTCTGCTCGAATAATAAGGTCCCAGGTTCCAGGCGGAAACCCTTAAAATAAACACTTTGCTTACGCAGTGCAGTCAGCAAACCTTCTCCAACGCGTTTGAATCCCGAAGCATGCATGTTCTACTACACTCCGTTCAATTTCTAATTGCCCGATTCATTGTTGGCATCAAATTTTTCTACCACAGTTCATATACCAGAGCAGAAACCAAATTTGCTGTTTATCACGATTTGTTCTCTTGCTGTTTCGTATCACGACACCTCGGAATTTGTGGCACGAAAACCTAAGCTCTATGAAATGTACCGATAATTCACTGTAAAACCTTAAATGTGCACTCAAAAATAGGTTTGTTCTTCTGAAAGATTGATCAACTAAAATTCCTTGAGTAAATTGGTCTGCAAAAACCCCACATCCGTTCCATAAGTGTAGTTTCCAGGCCTAGCAATTAGTCGGCTAAGTTTGGGGGGGGGGCGGTGAAATCTGTTGTAAAGCAGGACCACTTTAATTCCACATTCCTTAATTACCACAACATTAGCTGGGAAACAGTTCGTGGAAAGTAGACCGAAACTTACTACGGCTCCCAATGTGCCTAAATCTTTTAACATCTTTCGGGATAGTTACCCAAAGCATTATGCATGAGTTATGTAAAATAGGAATGTCTTTTTATAGTTCAGAAATTTGTTCGAAATGTTTCATGATCTATGATAAAACGCGGAGTTTGCCTGATGACTAATCTATTTGGGATACAATAAACATTTTATTGGGATAAATTGCAATACTTAATTGTAATAAATTATCTCAAAACAAGGTATGTACGAAAATTCTATTCTCACCTGTTATTCTGGTCCACTTATAACGTAAATAAATAATGTGGAATGATAGCTAGTTCTGTGTTGGTTCCATCTACAGATTGCCATATTTAACTGAGGGCGTAAGCAAGAATGCAACCTTTTATTTTATTCGTACAGATTTCGGTGGATTTTACATTGATTTTGTCTCGTACAAACAAATCAAACTGAATAATAAAATTCCTCTTCGTAGCAGGACCGTGTATACACACCTGTGAGTGAATACGCCACTCAGTACGTTAATCCAAATAGCCCGTTATCAAATATCTCATCATTTGAGTTTCCGTTGATCAACTGCATCGTGAATGTGAGATATTCCTCGGTTAATAACAAGTGATGGGTCATGTGACTTCCTACCTTTGATCCGCTGTCAGCAGACAGAATATATTAGATTCCACGTGATTGCCTTCAATCAGTACTAATGGTATTCAGTTCACATCTCGGCATTTTGTACTTTGACTGTGGGCACTTAATCAAGAACACAGACACCAAGAAGAATCGAGAACTATTCTATTATCTGAGAATTTATCTATAGCTCAATACCGAGGCATCAAGCATCAAACACAGACTCGCGATTAGTGCTTCAAACCAGGTGTTTTCCCGTTATTATTGATAAGGGTTGTAATAAAAAAATTAAAATCCTCCGGAAAAAGTAGCAGATTTATTTTCAACAAGCCCTCAATCTCTCTATGGATCTCATTACCAATTTGAATTAATAGCATTAATTGATTTATTACAGCTTGATAACCCAGGTATGGTCAATTACACTAAAATTATCGTGTACGTTTTCCGTTACCATGAACATTGACCGTCGAAAGCAAGCGGTATATCACATTCGAATTTCGATAAAGTTGTACTTAGATGATTTAATTTTTTCATTTTAAAGTTACGACTAATGAAAGACATGCAGTTGAGTAGGAGATATTTAAAAAATAAAGTTCTTCCAGATCAGCATAGTTAACTCGGTTTCATTTTTTCAAAGGGATAGACCTTCAACATTTCACCACTCTATTTATCACTAGTTACCAGAGCCGATGATGAAGACATTGCAGAAAGAGGTGAAAAAACGTAATTATAGAAGCGATGATGCAAAAAATAGAAATAAGTCAGTGCGAAAAATTACACGGGTCACCTTGGAAGATTTGATCACGTGTCTCTCATGAGAGGTTGGGATTTGCACGTGACGCGTTCCGGCGTACAGAAAAACTGCGCGTGAATTTGGTGGACAGAGGAGTCATCCTCTTAGTAAAAGTGATATGCAGTAAATAGGTCTAATCAAACAAGACTTTACTACAAAGTATGTCACACGAAAAGATACAATTTACACATGCAAATTCGGCACAAATAGAACGCGAATACTAGTGAAATGTGATATGGCTTTAATAAACATACTCAAAATATCAATGCCCTGCTTAACAAAACCTGTTTATACCAGACAGATTAGAAAGGCAATTGATAATGTAACACAAAACGATGTTTATAAATATACTAGTAAGATGCCGTGGAAAGGTGTCTACAATTACAGGATCTTTGCAAATATACATACACTTGAAAAGCAAAATCCGCGCAACCGTGAATCAGGTCAATCACGTCTGTTCAGTATTACTGAGCTGGGTTTATTCGCTATCTGAGAGAGGTACACTCGGTACAATTTACATTATTCATCAATTCATAATTAACGGGCAATATTCTGTCAATAATTCATTTTTGTGATACTGAACAGCTGGTATCCACATCAGTCTGACTAGCGACTTTCAGACACTGCTCTTATGTTTTTTAAGGGATAGGGTTTTAAGAGTAGAAGAAAACAAAGCACTGTAGTGGGCAGTATGTAATGGATTTGGATCCCACAATCGCAATCTGAATGTATCATTTTAACAGTTGTGTTATATTACTTATAAACGTTCTATGAATAAATTTCTGAAGCATTTCTGACCGTTGTTCATTATCAACCAAATTACTAACTTTATTCTATTTCATAATTCACATGATAGTCTCGCTCAGAGCTTCTGTTATTGGATGATCCGATTTATTAGTCGATAGCCTTATCCTGCACAAAACGTTCACGCTTTCTTTCTCAAATGTTAATGAACGCGCACTTTCTATGTAACCTACTATTCCTTCAGATGGTAGACTCTGCGGAATTTGCACGTTGTTGTATATCGGAAAATACACGCCCCAGTACATCAGTAACACCGTTGACAAAAGAATTACTCACTCAACTACTCCAGTCACCCCTGCTGAAACAGTCCTTTCAAGATCCACGCGTTATTCAACAAATTTTGCAACAAAATTATGCGGCCCAACTAGCGGAAAACGTGGCTGGACGTCTGTCAACCGAGTCAAGTGGGCAGCTTCCGCTTCAAGCCCCTCGCCTAGACTGCGGCTCCACAAGTTCCCTACCCTCGTATTTGTCCATGAACTTTCCGCACCAACAAAGTGGAGAAAAATCTGCCTCAATCTCTCCGAATCAGATTAGTAACCCGCTCTATTGTACCGAGATCCCCTTACTTAGTCGCGAACCATCAATCACATCTGGGGACTTTGGTCGGTCTCAGCTGGAAATGATCTCCCCAGCTGAAGCCGTCCATGGAACAAGTATCAACATGAGCGAGAGTGTGGAACGAAATCGCACAGAAAGTAGCAGTTGTCAGACTGATTCCGGTGGGCGGAGTTTGCCTCTTGGGGCCACGGCTAATGTATGCGAGGAGCCGGATTCGGCCTACTTGTCGCCCGTCACCAGCTCATTCATCTCGGTCACGGAACAAGATCAAGGTTCACAACAATCCATTCCATTCCAAGTGAGTCCAGTGTCACAAACGACTAATTATTTAATCTTTCGTTTGTCCTCTGGTGCGTTTTTCTTGAACCCGTGAAAACGGATTCATTGTTTTAAGTTCGCCGGAATGCAGATCAACCGTAATATAATAATACGAACCGGTGAAAACGCACTTTTGCGAACGCAGAGGTCTGTGAGAACTCTCCGGTAACACACTCACGAGTTGCTGATATGTTAATTTTGCATCCGGGTCGTGTGAACTGCTTGTCAACAATCGCTATGGACGAAAACGGGATGCACTTTAATTCATGTTTTTGGTCAACCCCGGCGAAGAAAGAAAGTTAACGCAATGGTGTCACACACGCTTTTAAAGGATTAGAGCTGGAGTTAAAAGATCGCATGTTCGGTAAGATATACTTTAGTGATGAGCTTTAACATGAGCACAGCTTGAGTCTACTGCACCACGAGTGTACTTTGAACTGAGGAGCATATTTCAGTAGGATGTCTGAAGGGTGTTCAGGCGAATCAGCTTCAAACATTTCTTATCACTGCTCTTAGTTAACCATCAGTTGAGCATAAACTAAAAAACACTCAACTTTGTATTTCCCATTAATTTGAGACACATGTGTCTATCAGCTTCATGCTAAGCGATGATTACCAGTCAACGCTGTTGCATGGATCTACAAATCTTATGTATTAGTAGCATCAAAAACGTTTAAAATCGCTAATTTACATGAATGCACTACTGGGCATCATTGTGAATGATACAGCACTACAGTTCGGTTATAATCCTCCAAACTTTACTACTGTCGTGCGCCGTATGTGTTCACACGGTAAGGAATCGATCACAGTTTGGTCACTAAATGCATTCTCGTTCCCCATTTTACTATTATCCAACTATAAATTCGATTTTGAAAGAAAACCGTAGAGGAATGTCATTTTACACGATTGTCTTTCATTTAATCTCTGATGCAGCTTTGGTTGATGTACAAAGGCAGAGGAATCTTTCAGTAATTTGTAGGAGATCTCATCGTCAAATTTTCTGGGTAAAACTTTGCTCCTCGAAGAATAAAATTCGTGTTCGTTTTACGAACAAGAATGTGCAATTTTACAAGATCTTAAGATTTTGATGTTTAAGAATCCGTTCACGCTCACACGTTGTTTCTGAAATAGCAAGAGCAGATTGGAAAGAGGAGTTTTGCTATTCACACCAAGATTCCTCGAGCTTGGCAACCAATCATTTCCTATTCATTTCTGACAACAGACCAAGTTGAGAACGACTATATGATGTAAATAAAGGTGGAAAATGAAATAGGGATTAGGTTTCAACACCCATGACTTCTAGGGGTGCTGTGCAATGAACAATATTGCATTATCATCGACATCAGAAAATTCGTTTCAAAAGGTTGAAACGAACAGTCTCAAGAAGGTCTGGAACATGGTTATTACATTCCGTGGTATATTTTGTTTGTTAAATTTGTATGTAATGCTTGGCATCGAGTGAAGTTCTAAACTGATCGTAAATTACAGAATTACGCGTTTTGAGATTATGTTCCTTGTTCATATGGATTCTAATGATGCATCGACTGACTTTGTCCCTCGGACGAAGACCAGCCGTCCATTCAGTCCATTCGGCCAAACTGCTTTATTTCAAAGCTATTCGGTAATTAACGATTCAGAATTATTTCTAAGTGATCTTATCATAGAATGAATGTTACCAGTTTATTGGTCCAGTATTAGTCAGGTACATCTGTGTGGTTCGTCTAGCTAATGCCAAACATATGAAGATAATTCACTGGGGGGGGGGTGGAACAAACCGCACGCTTTGCAATCAGAAGTTCTTCCCAAAACTGATCACAAAACAGCTGCCCGGTGCTTTCCCGTTTTTCATCTCACGCCTCATTTACACGACGAATTCCGTATATGATCACAAATTGCAAGGCATTAAATTATAGCACATGACCTATTCGCACTCAGTCAACAATAATCAATTGAGATAGAGAAAGCGCGTAGCAGAGTAAACAGTATGCTGCTTACTTCGATCAGAGAGAAATAGCGTGACTGAGTTTACCGAGTTGGAACAATTAGAAACTGCATATCCAAGTGCACAACCTTATGGTGAATGCAAAGTGCAACATTCACTCCTGAAAAAAAAACAGTTTAAAATTTCTATAGAAAAAGTGCTTTGCACAAAGAGGAATCATGCACAGTTGACATTCTTTTGTTCACACTATCCTGTGCATCCCGACGTGATTTTCAATCAGTCATGATTTCTATCGACTTTCTAGCGCAGCAATCGAGATGAGAGGATTTCAAATAACAGTATTCAAATGATTACAATCAGTTCGGCGATGCAATTATGATATGCTCAGTGAGGTCTACCGTTCACCTGTCAAAATCACGTGAAAAAAGTTGCGTATGCGGTAACTATGTCTGTTATTGAAGAACTGTATACCCTCGAGTTTCGGATTTGCATACTGCTGAGAGAAATGATTCTTTAAATTCAGTCCTCCCTTTTCCCACATCAATAAATCATGTTTGTTTGTTTTTCGCGTGAACTAAGATATGCAGACATTTACACCGAATAAGGACTTCTGTACATCCAACCGCAATTCACTTACCGTACATGGTTTTACTAGCAAATAAATAGTTTAGGATGAAAATTTAAACAATTAATCGATAAATATGCTACCTGCTGATGTGTGAAATTCAACACAACCTAACTGGTTTTGCACTCCCTCTCAGACCTAATTTTCAGCAGGTTACGAAAAGAACGCATTTTAGTGGATCTCAACTATCTAATTCCTTGATACATTAAATGAACTCTGGGGCCCTAGGACTCCTTCAGTTAGAGACAAATTCGTTCTGTGCTCTGGGCCTCCTCTTCGTTCGCCTGATATCGCACATCTGAACAGGAGTTCATATCACTTGTCGGTTTCCTTAAGCCTAGCATGAGTGAATCAATGTCACTCAATGAACCGTTCCTCGCGTTGTGCAAATATGCAGTAAAACCGAATGACCAATTTCAACGATTTTGATCATTATGAGAATGATAAATCACTTGGTGGAGAACGTAAATTTTTAAAGGGAAAAAATGGGGATCAAAGAGAACAATCCCACGCTCCATCTGTTTTTAGTAATCCATAAAGAATTCAAAATTTATCACTAGCGCAGAATTCAAATGAAGCACAGTTTTATGTCAGAGGTCCATTAATCAGGTTATCAAAAATTCATCATAAGTAGATAATAATCCGTTTTAAAAATGAGGCCTAAGATTGCACAACTCCAGCCTGACCGTATAGTGAGATTTTTCATGCTATACATTTGACTGAAATATGTAAATATAGCTGGTAAGCATAAAAGCGGATAAATGAGTTTCCTGTCTAGCCGGAATTGCTCTCCGCCATGAGCTTGTCACGTGATTCATCCACTTCCATTGTCTACTGATTCCATGGTTCACACATTACCGTCGGGTCACGTGCTGCTGATTTCTAAAGCATGCCATGGACAGTGGACAGAAAGAAAGGAATAACATATGCACTATTCCCGCACGTGCACACACTTTCTGTAGACAGGGGACTAAGGAGTATCGACACTGTTTTCAGGACTACATATAAAGAAATGAAAAACCGAATTCCTCAAACTGGAGGAATCCTATAATTAACTGATCATGAATATGACTCGATATGGAAACCGTGCAAATTTGGTCACATTTTGTTGAAAGTAACTGACGTGAAGTCATGAATAAACAAGCTTAGCGTTGGTGAACAACCGGTGTTTCTGCAAAAGCCCTTATTGATCTGTATCTCAACTTGCAAAAGAGGATAGGGTCAAACGGGAAGTGGGTGAAAATCGTCGTAAATGAAAGTGAAACATAAATACCCGCATCGAGTGGAATCTAGGTAATCACTAACACAACCGGTTATTCATTTCGGTTGAAAGGACAGTATTTTTTAGCGATTCAGCCACTCGTGTGTCATTTACATATGTGCCAACCTTAGTGTCATTGAACGTCCTTGCACAGACACATGTGTCAATGAGCTACTTTTTGAAGCTTTATCCGAGTGGGTTTCATTGACGGAAGATTGGCGAAATAAGGGAGACGTAATCAAACACATTCTCAGATATGAATATAAAGTTGAATCGCAATTTGATACAAAATAGGGTGGAACGAGTTCATGGAACTTGTAGTATTATAAAACTCCGGTAGTAAACTTTCTTAAATAGAACTTTTGAGAATTTCCTTGATAAACTTCATCACATTAATTTTGCTTACATCATGTACGCTCGTCGATTCTGTTTAAATAGAACGACCTGTGGTGAATACAGAGTTATATGACTGCCGTAGAATAACTCAAGTTCATTTCATTAGAGGTCATGGTGTGAAACAATTTATAGTGCATATATCACAATACTAAACCGTGTAATGTGACAGTCGGCGTGAATAACGATCCGGTAGTTATTGCTGATAACTTCTGAATATTTTTATGGAGCTGTACGATAGATGTTTTCCTGCTTTTGTACGACGTCAAAAGACCATGCTCCAAATGTGTTTTCTTCGACAACAACGAAAATTCACAAGAATGCACTGTTGAAGTTTAGATTTTTCATCAGTGGAAGAGATTTTATCTGCTGTAAGATGCGTTTTAGACTAAAAAGAACTCGTCTGTTATCACCGTCTGAACGCTCTGTAAAATACTGTGCTATTTTTTCAGTCAAACAGGCAACAGATTACATTGAACCTTGACAAATACTAAACCGGATAATTATTCAGCGACTAGATCTAGATACCTCGACCAAATATATTTCATTTTTTAAAAAGTAGCTCTCTTAAGAACAAATTCCATTGTTTTTCCAAGTAATAACTCTCCTACACGACACAATCACAGCAGTTACGAAAACAAAGCACACTTTGACTTTTCCTTTCCGAGTCATCTTTATCAATCAGAGTCAAATAACAATGATTATTTGGTCAGTTGTCCAACAATGGCCTTTTCATACTCTAAATACCGAATTTGTGAGACGGTAACAGTTGGTGGCATATGTGAAAATTCCAAAATAAGTTGAATGTCGAAATGCAAACAGTACGCTTATGCAAATTTAATCTCAATGTTTGGATTGGATTTTGGCCAATTCATAACTTACAGGCTTGTCATCACTGCTACCTGTTAGATGGAGCACCTTTTATGGCTAGCAATGTCACATCATAAATAGACAAGAAACTGCATATTTATAATGCCACTGCGTATCAGAATTCATTCATTTTACGTTGCTACACTGTTTTCCATGAAATGAATTGTGATCAATTGACGGCACTCCTCGATAAATAAACGCGCAAAAAGTCTTTTGAAGTCAATGGAATTTTTTAGTTATATTTTGAGCCTACAATTAGTAACGATTGATCTCACAGACCACATTGTTGCTAAACCGGTTTTGTGCAGGAAGATAAACACTACTTACTTCGACCGCGTTTACGAGCCACGAATCGTGATCGTTTCCTCGTCCGAGTGATCCGCGTCACGTATCAATGCTCGTGTCGAGTTAACCCGTCCTCGGAACAGGCCAAAGTTATTGATCCCAAGAAGACAGGCTGTCACAACAAGGAGTGTAAGAACAAAGAACCGAGAACTTATGTTACATTTCAAGCCCAACTGCCCAGCATCAGTCTGTCGCTACGATCCAGTGTGGCCGGTGTTTCGCTCAGTCCAGCAACCGGTTTGCGGCTCGGATTTTCGTGTTCCTTATCCAGTCAGGGTCCGGCTTTGCAGGATTTTGCTAGCCCCAAGGTGGCAGAGAGGGTATGTTTGAACGCATAATGTTCACCTGATGCTCGCATGTCGATCAGGATTACGTTTGTGCTTCATCTCTCCATTAGACTTTTATCTATGACAGTATTTTATGACACTCACTTGTGTATTCGAGGCCAGGTGAATTTAAAGCACCCTTTACCAGCCCCACTCACATTTTTTCTCTCGTTTTCATTCTACCAATTGGTCGTTAAATAAACCATCAACCCAAAAATCATCTCAGATGTTAGTTATTCGTGTCTGTCGTCATACAGGCTCAACTAAGGCTAAAATAAGGAGGAAGATCGATAACTAATTGAGATTGAATCATTTTATTACTAATAGCGTACATCCATGTTATAAATCAAACAAACAACATTGGGACAAGTAGCACTGTGCCTTAATGTTTTCTGGTTAAATTTTGTGTGTAACTTTAAAAATAATTAACAATTAACTAGTCATAGGTATAACTAAAAAAGTAACTCTTGTTTAGCAACCAGCCTATAGTTCGATAGATTGTAAAATGATTCACTCCTGATCAGCAAAATTCTCGTTGCCAGTTTTTCCTCTGACATGGAGCAATCGCTTGTCTCTGCCTATGGTTCATTACATTTCAGAAGCGCTTCATACCAATGTTTATCATGTAGTGAGCACATACACGCGCGCGCACACACACACGCACACACTCACACAGCCTGAGTTTTGCCCTTCACTATAGTTTCTTGTACGACAGGGCATGAAAATCCTGCGTTTCACCAGCACATTCAACATGTCCATTAGGTGTAGTAATCGCATGTGTTCCGTGTTCTGAGTGCGAGGCCACATCGGGAGGATCACAGAGCCTGAGTACATGGCTGAAAACATGGCGTCTCGTCGAAGCTGATGCACAATTAGCCAACAAAATGGGGTTAAGAAAACTGAGCATACGTATTTTGAAGAGATGAGACTGAAACAGGAAAGTAACACCATCATGAAATATTCATGGTTAGAATATATGGGTTTGCTACTACCGAAAGAATACATTTTTGGTAATATATAAATTGACAGTAAATGGTTGAAAATGTTACATTATATAAGCAAAATCCTTAAAACAAACAGCGGAAAATGGAAAACCAAACATTGGGAATTAACTAACTACATAAAATAATGAAAATCCGATTTTGGACATTGCGATGAACGTTTTTACATGAACAGATCCCAATTGTCTGACCAACAGAAATAAAAATTATTCCCGTGGTGGATCAAATCAAATTACAGTCCGAAAAATCGGAAATTTTACAAATTTTAGTTTACAATGACTGAACAGTCACAGTCGACCACTGCGATTTGGAGATCACACAGATTGCGTGCACATCTGTGAGCACTCTCGCAGTTCTGGTGTAGATAGAAGCGGGTATTTGCCAAATGTCGCATGTTGAAATTCCTATCTGCTAGGGTTTATACAACTTTATTACAATATGTCGTGATCTATAGTTAATTATTGGGGCTTGTCTAAGAACGTTCAGCCCTACCTCACCAATAAAATTAAAATTGTGGAATTACTTTTAAATCTGCCAATGTAAGATGCAGAAACAGCAAGAAATGTCTCATGGTTTCGTTTGCTAGATCCTCAGACAGAGTAAAGAATCGCGTCCACATTTAAAGTATTATTCTGTAATTATATTAGCATCTACGAATGCTTTGAGTGAAACACTGGCTGTTCTTTAATTATTTGATGTCGTTTACCGTTGAAAATGATAATGAAATACTTTTCAACACTCACAGTTTTTGACAAAATGTTCTCGTGGGCAATTAGCAAATTGATCCATCAACACTATTCTAATGACCTATGTGTGGTAACCGGTGTGAGACCACTGTTATTGAGCAAATCGGTTAGCTCTCGAATTCTGTGTTGCGTCATCCAGGTATGATCGATTCCCTTCCAATTTATTTATGGCCTCGTAGAACCAGCTTCATTCTTTGAGCAACCGCTATGCAGACCAATGTCAGTGTGGCCAGTTTCTTGAAAATGTCCTGTTAAAATAACACAACCGCCACCCTTTTGTGATCTATCGAGCGATTCAAACGTAAGTCCCACAATTCGGATGCTTAACTATTGCTTAATTCGACTAACACATCTGAATCCGCGAACCCCACTGAAAGCGCAAATGATCAGAGTTATAGCTAAACGATGTCATTTAATCTTCCACAGTTGGTACTGGAAAATCAATCCGTCTACAGAAATCGTTCACCCAATCAACCACAGTGCATGTCCTTTATCGATTATTGTAACTTTGTGGCTGTATTGACACGCATCTTCAGGCGTTTCCGTTCAACTACCCTACTGTTGGTGACCCTGCTTAACGCCATGCGTTGTATGACAACTTCGCAAAAAGTAACTGCACTGATGCAGTCGCAGTGTGTTCACGCCCGAAATATCCTATATGGTATTACTGGGTTTTCAAGGTTCCTCTCATGGGTTGTACTGATAAAGAATTCGAACCGTTGTGTAATATGCAGTTTGATGAAGCAAAACATCACAAAGTCTGTCATAGCTGAATAGAAATAAAGCAAATGTACACTTGAAATTGTTCCATATTCCGTAATGCGTTTTTCGATGTTTGTGCAATTGCACTTCCGGTTAGTCAAAGCACTGGGTGCTTACTGTTAAGGTCAAATCTCTATGACCTCTTGTAATCTCATCTATACAAACGCCAACCAGAATGTGGACGGTACTTATCCGCCGACCGGTTTTTATCGCTGGCCAAACAGTACCTTATCTTGTGGGGTACACTGTTGTCCATACTTGTTTGATCAACATTCCGATGTACTACATGGACAAAATATATGGGAAAAGTTTTCATTCAACAAGAAATACTTCATATGGTGAATTTTGCCGTAAACAGAGGAACTGAAAATCCGGGAAGCATTGGAAAGCGGTTCCGAGCTAACTGGGTCTCATCAACAGTGTCAATCAATCGATCCAATCGAGGGTCGATCCAGACATCTCACAGGTAGAACGCACTCCAGCCACTACCTCTTGAAACCGGAAGATAAATCACCACTGTATCAGCGTCAGAATAAGATTTGATTAGAATGGTTAAAATGGAAATTTACAACCGATTTTAAAACATTCTAAAAAGATGAGCAATGGCAGTTCAGTATTGGATACCAGCCCAAACGGGATTGATGGTTAAACTTACTACAATGCCATTGAAAGAGTTCGAATCCGGTGCGTAAACTGGAACACGCCGCTAATCATCACCGGTAATTTTACACCTACTCCGATCTGAGTATCGCTGTGCATGTGTGTCTAGCACCCGATGAGTAGTCATTGATTCTCCCACACGTGAGAAATAAGTTATTTAATGACCGGTAGATTTTGGGGTATTGTTGAGATTTGTCATTATTGCATTGCCAGTACACCGTATCGTTCAAGGATGTGCAATTCACCTCGCCACCATGCTTGGTGTTTTTTCTAACATTGGTTTTATTTTCTCGAGAACTCATGTTTGTTGTCGTATCTGATAATAATTATCCTAGCCACCGTTCGCAATGAACGTTGATAAATTTCAGTGATTGCGTTCCCAATAAATCCATCGAAAACCATAAAAACGTAAACATTTTCCGTGATAAGTGGCTAATATTACACACCACATTGATAATCAATAGATGTTCCGATAGCAACCACTCGAGGCGAGGTACCACCTGTTTGCCGTTCTGATTTACCTGTTCACATCCGGTACACTTATCCAGTTTTTGCCTCCGTCCCTGTCCCCTCCCGGCGGGCACATGGGCTTCGAATGCATCCGACCTATCTAAATCTGTCAATCTCATCCGAGCCACTTATCATGCCAGCAGAAGAACCCTCATCCGATTAGATCAGTACCGGGAAGATGCAATCAGTCGTACACTGAACACAGCTGTGGACAAATGAAGATCACGCTTATGACAGACATCAACAGCCGTGCGGTCCGTGTTGTCGTGCAAAACATTCGAATAGAAACACAAAAGCTGACTGAAACATCTGGAAGAAAAATAATTTTGCGGTTCTCAATTCACAAAGCTGGCCGATACCAGTTCAAAATAAGGGTGCGAGCCCAAACGAATCGATCGAGCAAAGCACAGTTTATTATCACTACTTTCCCTTTTTTGAATAGCTTTCGGTAAAGATGTTTGCCCTTTGTTGAACAACACATTTTTATGTGTTATTCACATGAGTTTCGATGACCTAAAGTGCGAAATTCCCTTCACCCTATTAGTAAGCATATCAACAAATGATTAACGTAAGACATTCCAAAATCGAAAAATAAATACTTTTATTAAGTATTCATGTATATATTTATTAGTTCCACTCCATAAGGCTGATATACAACTCCCATAAACATCACACCAGATCACAAGAAGTGGGCCAACCTCGGCTTGGATCAAAACATAAAAGAAAGACCTAATCTTTGAAGTTAAAACTGATACAAATAGCCTGGAAAATAGGTTTTACATTTTGCTTATAAATGTCTGGAGCTGACAGCGAAACGACTCTTGCTTGTTTGTCCTGAAACAAAAATCCCTAGCCTCACTTTACACCTTAAAACCGAAAAAGGCCTGAATGAAAACGTGAGGGTAGCCATTTGGTGGGATGAATACTGGAGAGAAAAACTGGATAAAAATGAGGATTCGTATTCTGGAAATCCCGATTCTATGTGCTTGCTGAGATGTGCTTCATGGCGAAGGCCATGTTACAATAATTGGCGGTTGGAAAGCCACCTACTACCAAGGTTGGAATTGCTAGCTCCGTTTCTTACGTGTTAAACAATAAAAACTTCTAATTACATAAAAATTGATAAATATGCAGGTAATCAATGTGAAAACTTGGAAGAACCTGAAAAGATTTCTATTGAGTCAGATGCCACGTTTTTAAAAGGCATACATAAACAAAGTATTTTGTTCTATTTTAATAACCTACAGTTGGGTAATCTGCACAGTTTCTCCACTAAATAATAGGATAATGAAGAATAAACTTGTGCAGTTAGTTAGATCTTCGCTACCTAACTGGTGCTGGAGGCTTAGCAAAATTTTGTCCGAAATGGAGCGAGTTGCAAAAGTGTTTCTCGACCGTTTGCACATATGATAGACTTTATCACTGTGTAGACAGTCAACAGAACACTTTTTTCTGCTATTATCGTCAAATCTATTTGCTTCTTTCTTTTCCGATGGCATCCTGCAACTTGGATAGGGGGAACATTTATGTGAGGTAAAACGAAATCAAAGAAATCATTTAGAAAGAATCTAACAACATTCATTACCTCACTCAAGTGTTTACGCTGGTTCCCACTTGATGTTCATGATCATCAAAAATGTCTCCTTTGTTTGTACAGAAGATGTGCATCAATGATGCCGTAAGTGTAATCATCAAGTCTCCGTCTTTTTTTCTTGAAATGGAGCCAGTTGACCTCCTATATTACTCAATTCCAGCTATTTTGTTCAATGATGATTGCCAAAGAAAAACATACTCCCCCAAATGGCTCGCCTCAAATCACCTCATAAAGATTTGACACAACCGGGTTTAAGTCAATCTGCTTATTGTCTTAGCAACCGAATATGTGCGTTCTTCAAGTTGTCACATTCCGCTTTCCTCCAGAGAGTGCAAACGTCGAACAATTATTCAATGACGAATGTCGTTGAAAACGTGGCAACTGGGAAGAATTTTTCCCTGTGTGCACTGGCCACATACATCGTTTTATCCTAAAACAATCACAATATTCTATTTATCATTTTAGAATTTCATTCCATTTATCGCCCCCCCCTATCCCTCCATCCCCAACCCGAAAGATAGGAAGGAATAGTTCTGATTCCACGTTTTTGTCGACATTTGAAACCCACTAGATCATAACAATCAAATTAGGCTTTAGAATGGTAACCTAATTTTTAACCAGTTCACAAAGATCAGACCAATCCCACACTTGTGACCGTAAAATCCCTACGACTTTTCTTGAGTATCCACATCACTTTGGGGTTATCGATTTCCATATGAGAAAATGGAATTGAAGAATATTGCGAAAAATGCCAGCAATAGCAATCTGTTACGGGTGCTCTCTTGCCAAACACGCATTAAACCCGGTTATTTTCTGTTTTTGGTTGGATGGACCTGGGGAAGAAGATAAAAGTCTACTCCAGTTCGTATTTAGAAATGAGTACAACGCTTGGCAAAATCTTTTAAATTGCACTATGGATTCCTGAACTCACTAGACCTTTTTAGTTGTATCAAATATAAAAATGGCTTCTGATACCGAAATCCAAAATTGGGTAAAAGCCGTCACACACGTCGTACAAAACTTACAAAAATATCAACCTTATAGACAGGTTCTATGATTGGCTAGACACTTACAAGGATGGATCAGCTGATAGCGTCAGTAGACAAAGTGAAACATGGTCAACATCTTTGCGGGGCCAAAAGGAGGTACTGTGCTTGTGGGCTTTTGGGGGATTCTGAGTGCGGTTTCCAGTTGGGTCACATTCATGATGATATTTGTAACGGTTTAACCAGCCAACGGATTATCCTCAACTGCTCAGTTCACTTGTTTTTTGTGTTGTGCAAGATTCAACGCAATCATGAAGTTTTAAATCCTAACACAAAACGACGAAACGTATTTAATAGGGTTCTTATAGTTCCGGGAATGTAGGGTATAATATCTCCCAACAAAAAGCAAATTATTTTCAGCTTGCAACTGGGGTATTTGGTCATCTTTCCTTTCCGAATTCGTCCAATGACGTTTAAGACAGCTGTGAAAGTCCGTCTGGTAATTTTCATAAGCGGTTTGAAAGTTATCAAACAGAAGTGTTACGACAAAACTCTTCTTCAGCAGAATCGTATCACAAATATTTACTGCCTGATCTCCTAAAAGAAGTTTCACGAGTACATCGTGTTTAAATGAATCATAGTCATTCAAATAAATGGTGCCCTTTAAAATGATTGAAAATTTCTTAGAAACCCCTAAGTAATCACATTTCTTCGTTCAATCAGAATTGTAGTAACACTCATTTTGTGTTCGGCACGTTGATGTGGTCAATTGAAGAACTACTCATGTCAAATCCTTCACCGAGAATATTGGTGATTACTTTTGGTAGGTTATTATAATTCACTCACTGTTGTGTAATTGCTTGTTTACAAAGTTTGGCTCCCGTAAATTCACTGAGTCATTAAAAGACAAACCGTATTTCTATTCCATAGCTGGACGCATGGGAACAAGCTGGAAATATGCCCGGATTCCGTTGTCAAGTCCTCTCTGCATTGCATGACACTGTTGGGATGATGCTTCAACGAATTCGAGATGAAGGCGTGCATGCCATAAAACTGGACACCGACTACGTGTTCTATCCGCCAGCGAAAGAACTACGGTGAGTGGGTGTGGATGTAGAGAATGGGTGGAGGATGGATAGTCGTGCTAGTCCTAGATGCTGTGATGACCTTATAGTGAGTCATTTTGGTTTCATTCACGTCTTACGCAACCAAGCAACGAAGTGGGAAGCGTAAAAACAATTCATGAGTAGCCCTTAAGCCGTTCATCAACATGGAGATATGTACATAAAATGCACCTCTATAAGCAGATAACAGTTATATTATGGATATGATGTGATTACCTGTTTTTTTTTTCTTCCAGACGGATGAACCTAACGGCATGTTTACCGAATTATTTTTCATTATTCAGACACCACTTATTTTAGTGTGCTTCCCCAATTTTGTAGACCTCATAGCATTAGTCTGATAGATGATCACTGAATACCAAATTTCGCTTTTAACTTTTATATTCTCTTACGAAAATAGTCCAATGAATAATGAGTTCGTTTGCAAGAAAATTTACTCCTGTGTTTTGTTTAGTTCTGAAATAGTGTAAAACTCAAATTTGTTTGCTAATATTGTGTTTTCTGTCCAGTTGTTTTTTCTAATTGTTACAAGTGAATCGGTAAACATGGAAAATATAAAATGATAATCACACATGCATAGATTGTACGGGGTGGTTGCTCGGTGAATTCACCGGTTCAATCTCTTATTCCGACTGCGATCGAGATTCAGTCCTGGAAAATATAACATCGATCCGGGAACAATATTCACAGTTGTCACGTGCATTATCAATCAAATTTTACTTTCCCGACTGACCATGAAGGTTGGTTGGCAAACGCAGACAAGAGAAAAACACTCCCAGTCTGCTCAACCAGTCTGCGACAACCAATTGTGACCAGGTTTATGGCTTCCAGTGGTTTGCCTGTATCGTCGCTAAACACAAACACCATCTGTACCCCACTGTCCCCCAACCCCCCCCC
>UZAN01043344.1:8440-32393 GCA_900618425.1 Echinostoma caproni
GACAGGAGAGATAAAAATGGGGATGAGTACAGTCGTCAACTCGATCGGAAATATGTAGGTGGATCAACTACCTGGGCCATGGTGACCCAGGTAAAACATTCGGCTTCGAGCCCCAGAGACGAAGTCATAAGAGTATGTTATTATCCTTAATCATGAACCTTGAAATCTCCCTTGATGGTAACATGACAGTTGGGATCCGTAACAAACAAATGCTCAATTTCAGCGAATTTAGTATTCTGTAGGTGGGGACCGATTGGTGGATAAAGGCACAAACACTAAGGTTGAGTATGAAAGAGAAGTGGAATGTGTAGTCGGAAGGTTGAAGGTGTTGGTGTCCGACAGCTATTTTGCTATTTTATTCCGGAAATATCCGCGGGTTATTGTGCGTTTCATGGGACCGACCTGTGTTCTAGCAGGGAATAGTTATGTAGACGTAACTTGTGACTCAAGACGGGGATGGGGTGGGTCGGGTGAAATGAGAGTCCCTAGTACTCAACTTTCTGAAAGCGAGAAAGAGGAAGCTTGTGACCAAACTCGTAAAACCTAGATACTGTGATAATTTTTTTAAAACGCATTGAATTTCCAATTTTTCGTGTTTGTAAGGTAGTGAATTAATCTATACATTCATAGAAGTTTCCAAGGAGAATATATTTGTGTTATGAATGAAACATGGTCAAACAGTCTCCCTATCCCTCTTCTGTATTATCTCGTGCTGTACTGAGGAAGACAGAATATTAATGAACTGCTGTCTCTCTCTCTCTCTTGGTCCCTAACAATTTTCATCTTCAGAGCTACCATTCTCAGTTCACCACTGCACCGGACACGGTGGGTAACATGGCCCTGTTACCATTACGAACCAAATTCCGCGGTCCGGCCCCAATGATGCCCGATTTGGAAAAGGATATCATTGATGAAGCTCTTTATTTGTTCAAACCACTAATATTTTTCCGTCAGTACGAAATCAAAGTAAGCGTTCACAGCCTTTCCTCATGGAGCTTTATGCGGTTAGCCACCCTTCAAAACCCAGGGTTTAGGTTTTTTGATTATCTTAATAGATGTTTAGATATCTTTGAGAAATACACTTGGTTTAGCTTCTGGCAACCTGACAGTATTTCACGCACCAAAATATGGTCTAATGAAATTGCTCGCCCCAAGATTTATTTACCACAGTCTGCTTTCAGGAATATATGAAATGTCTTCTCTATCTTCTTTCCTTACAACTGTCTTCTTTTTGTCGTTTTTCGCAGAGTGAAGCCGATCGAGTTTTAGTCTATATTATATTGTACACCTTGGAGTGCCTTAAGAAAATGCAAAAGGTGAGTTCTGTTCCAGAATGAGATATTTTTTGCCCGTGTCCCTCCTTCATGGTGGCTATATAGACCATAACATCGCATCTATGTGCTCAATCGACCCCGTATTGATCTGAATTGTGGCCCAAATTTGCTTCCATTCGGTAAAGTCAAGCAGAAGCAGCTGCCGGTCCGCATTAATTCTTCGTGTAGCTATGACGACTGGCAATCAGAACCAACGGCAACACCCCGAGGGGAACATCATACAAAAAATCTCATCGGAAGTAGTTGCTGTTATAACCGCACGTATTAGTCTCGATAGTGGATTCCTAAATGATTGTCTTCCGATAACGCTCCCACACGTATATTGATTCTATAGGTAGTGAAATAAAACAGCAATAAGAGTGAGGGGTTTCATTTATTTTGCATGCAAAGACATGGAAATGCCTACACAAAACGATTGGTTGAATGGATCGTTGTCAACCGTCTTCGTTGGCTATCAATTCCGACCAATCACTTGAGTCAGGCTACCCTTGTTCTGATTGGTTGTCTCAGAACAAAACGGTTTCCGGGGAGCATGGTGATTCTCCGACGGTTTCATTATTGATCTGTTTTACGTGCTGCCTGTATCGACTTGCCTGCTTTTGACGCGTGACCCTCTTTTTCATGATTTGAACGTTTCAAGACTGTGGTTAATCGATTCTCTGTTGCCTCTTATGGTGATAATCAGCTTCCCAATTGGTTGGTCTTATCTCCTCACTGTGTCTATTATTGGGGCTTAATCTCATCACCTCACCTCCCAGGGTGGCCGTCCATCTTCAAGGTTTTATTGTCGATTTAACAAAGCTAACGCTTAGCATGCCCCATAGGACTTTTACAGAATGTGAATACACATTCAGGGGCGAACAATTGTTTTCATTGATTCATCTTCTTATTTAATCTGTACAGGCTAGAAGATGAATCAATAAAAACAATTGTTCGCCTCTGAGTGTGTGTTCCCATGTCATAGTGGCATATTCTGGAATTTACAAAATGTCTTGGACAACAACTAAGCAGTAGCGAACAAACAGCGGCGGCACTACCAGGGTGTGGTGGTCAGGGTGGCTGGTCACCGGGCTCCTATTTAAGAGCCGCATAAGCCCAATGACGGTCTTGCGAGAAAGGTCAATGTGACTTGCCTCCTAAAACTAAAGGCATTAACCTCACTTCCGAGGCGAGAGATTACTTCCTGCTACCTTGCAGTTCGCACTTGGTTGTGCAAAGGCTAGAGATGCGCCCTCAAAATAAAAAAACGCCGAGTGACGCTGGACACGTCTCTCGTACCAAAATCCCAAGGCACTTCATGATCATGATCATGTCTGGAGCCGGCTTATCCTTCCCAAGTAGCCAGCCGAAGTATGTGTTAAGCATGTCACGGCACGTGATGTTTGCCAAGGAACGTGGCAAACAGTGATGCTCATGCATCTCAATTTCTTTGGAAGTTTAGTCTCAATGAATTCTCTGTTTTCATTCTGACTCTGATTTGAACATTCTTATCTTCCTTTTACGCCTTCATTCGGATGAACAGTCATGCGACAGCAACCAAAACCAGCGCACGAAAGTGCATCATTAATGGTTGTACAAAACGAACTGAACTAAGCGTTGCCTATCCATAAAATTTCCAATCCAGCTCAACAGTTAAATTTTCCTTTTACCAGTTCCTCCTACTTCGTAATCGCAGACTACTGTGTGTCTCATCTCGGCATGCGCGTCCTAACTGTCCTCTGCGACTATCGTCACAGTTTCCTTTATGCCCCCATTACCCCTCGAATTACCTCCGTTTAATACCACTTTGAATCACTTTAAACCAATTCATACCTTTCATGTTATTTTTCGTTTTCCGTCTCGTCAAATATGCCTGATCCCGCTTCGGTTTTCCCTTGGATTTTAGTGTCCAAACAAGACAATTGCTGCGAAAGAACTCTACTCGATGGCTATCGCACGTTTCGACATTCCCGGTGATCCAGATTTTCCACGCGAACTGAACTCGTTGTACGCGAAACCGAAGACCCCGGCCCAAGCGGATACGATGCGCAACTATCTGATGCAAATTCGTCAGGAAGTGGGTACTCGTTTGTTGGACAAAGTTTACGCATCGGACACCAGTCCACCGAACAAGGTAAGCAGTCGGCTATGTTTTGATGACTTCAGTATGTTGCAATTGTTCATCCTTGTCACTATCATGACATTTCAGACGCGTCTGAGTCCAGACTCTGTGTGTACCAAATCAGTCACAGTGCAACAATCTTTATGACAAAGGTAATCCTTCCATGCTCTTCTTGTGGACAGAATACTGCCAGGTTTCCTGGAACATAGCGAACAAATTTTCTCGTAGAATTTGCTAATGGAGCCTTCGGCTAACCAAATTCTAACCGGTAAGGTAGCGGGGTGGGGTTTGGAAACTGCACTCCACGGGGAGTCGCAGAACAATTCATCGAAGCATACATACGACCTATGGACGGGGTTGAATGTACAAGGTGTATTCATATGTGTATATGTTGCGTAACCTTATATTGCTCACATTTCAATTAAAAGCGTGCACTGGTCGTCACAATTAATAAAATGTACCTTTCCGTATAACATGCAAATTGAAGAGTGCCACTGAAGTTTGTTTTGTCTAAATAAATTGTGACATAATTCACTAACGATATGTTCCTTATTGCTTAGATACCGGGTTAGGTAGGGCACAGTGGGATTCTTATAAATGGTTATACGAGGAGATAGATACCGGAGGGAGGAGCGTGTGAATGGAGGGGAACTATAAGTGGACAGATCACGATGCAGTCAATGGACGAGGAAGGTCATCTAGATTCTTATTGGTAAATTTAATACAAGACTTGATGTGACTAGTAATAAGTTCTGTCAATAATAAAACGACGGGTCAAAGATTCACGGCTGATTATCACTAAACCACGACGAATCGTTATGAAGTTTTATTTCTAAAGGCAGGGAAACACTACAGGGGAGCAGTAGAGTGGAATGATGAAAACTCATTGGTGAACCGAAGAGAACAAAACTGACCGTGGGGTTTGGAATTGTTTGAGTTTGCGTAGCTGAATGAAGAGGCGTTTGAACTTCCCTGGTATAATTGTAAATGTTTGTGGACCACCAGCACACCTCCATACCGAGTCACTCCGAATAGCAATGCTGAGGTTAGGGGCAGAGTTTTGGGTAAATACGGTCGCCCACTGGAGCAAGTGGTCGACCTCCATAGATTACGTTGGCTGGGACGTGTTACGCATGTCACCAGGTAGGTTACCACGGCGAGCGATGTTCGCCGAAGCGGATACCGAGTGGAAAAAAGCCAAGGGTGGTCAAACCAAGACCTGGCACGAGGGTATGAAAACCCAAACCAGGAAACTGGGTCACATAGGTCCTGTCAGGCTCCCTGGCTGGGGACCTCGGGATGATCGTAACCGATGGTTAGTGACACTGAGTGATATGGCTGGGTGTCGTAAACAGTGACGTTCGTGCATCTCCTCAATTTCTTTGCAAACTTAGACCACTGAACTTCTCCATTTTCTTTTCGACTCCACTTTCAACTTTCCTTTCTTCTCCTATTCTTCATCCGAATGGGCAGCCAAAAGACAGCAACCAAAACCGGCGCTCGAATATGCGTGGTTAATGGTTGTTCAAACAAAAAGCACTCCGAAGACCACTGCTACAAGCAAGGTGTGTGTTTGTGTGTGTATGTGGTTCATAGGTTTCCTTTTAGTTTGTCTGGCATCAGAGTTTTTAGCTAACTCCTCTAAGTGAACTATCAGAGTGGTTCCCTGACTCGGTTGTAGCCTCGAATGTTGAGTTTTCGTCCTCTCACTTGCGTAGGGAAGTACCTTCACCGCTTGCTTTTAGTTTGTAGGGCTTCCTCATTCGAGGCTTGGTCGGTCGTGTAGGAGCTATTCACGAGATGCAAAGGAAACGTGACCCATCTCCAACCATTCGCATAAGTGTATTCTCTATCTGACGGTACTGGCGAGTTATTTTACTCGATCAGAAATGAAGTCAGTTGTATGTGTGAAATATTAATATCACATGATGATTCAATCAGTCTGATTCCGTCACCGCTGATATGACCGGGATCAAGTAGTCCATCTCTGTCTTGATGCTGGTCCTAGCTGCAGTTCAATCGCATGCTCTCGTGTAATTTTGACGTTAAACCATCCACTGGAACCAGTCCAGGAAACTTAATCGTAACCTATAGAACTGACAACCCAGATGTTCGGGTTCGAGACCATTCTAGCTTGGCGGATATGTACTACTGACGTTTTATCGTTTATCGAGCTTGGATTAACCAATTCGATTTTTCGAAGGCACCCGGCACTCTTGAAAAATCGGATGGGCTAATCCAAGCTTGACACTCTAAATTGATTGACCCATTCGCACAAGGTGGTAACCGCCGACAGTGTAGCTCGAAGATAAGAGTTTGAAGTCCCAACCCGAAGAATCGCGGTTCGAGTCCTGACAGGGACACAAAAAGTACGCACTGCTGACGAGTCCCAAACAGGACGAAACAGGTCTGCAGTGCTCTTTGTTGGTTATCACAAACATTTCCATCGCATTTGAAGAATGAATTAGCTTTTTATGCCTTCGCAGTGACGCATGACTCGTCTAGAATGTGTTTTAGGTGACCTTTCGGTCTCCTGCGACTCAAGTAGACTCATTTCCAATGGACGGCGGCGAAATATGCGTTGCCCTTATCCAAGGTGTACCGATTCCAAATGTTTGGCACTATTGTTTTTGCATAGCCGAAAGAGCCCACTCGTGGACCGGTGATATTAAAGTGTGAACTTTAGTACATCACCAAATACATTCTTTATTCGATAGTTTGGAGTCACGTGAGAAATTCCCAGGAAGGCTGATAATTAAAAATACTAGTGGTAAACATACACATTCATTTGTCCACAAGAAAGCCAACTATGCAACCTTGCAAAAGTGTTTCAAGCTGTTTCGAAAATAGACAAAATGAAAACAGTTTGAACGGGGCGCTGGTTCGTGATCAACTGTTGTCACTGCGCTTGCGCTCTATCCGGGAAGTCCCGGGTTTGCGATCCTCTATCAGGATAATGAAGCCGCATTGGTGATGAGACCCATCAAGGTCGGAGTAGCTGCATTGTGCGTCCGAACGTTTCAACTCATGGAGAATTCGTAGGGCTGACTAATAAAAATGTGAATTGTTTGGTTTTCCTCAGCGCGGTTGTGTTTCGAAGTCTCCCGTTCCGGACTGCGTTTACATTGGCTCTCAGTTAAACTAGGCATGCACAGCCATTTGGCATTTGCCAGCTTGAGACATCTTTGGTGCAACGGTTCAGCCAGTCTTGTCATGGATTACAGAGACTATGTCATTATGAAAACAAGATAAAGTTAGTTTGTCGGTGTTACAAAACATCGAATCATAGCATTGATTCTTCATTGGACTGGCTCTGAAAGAGCTGTCTATCCAATGGTTACCCGGCGTTGCAAACAAGGTTATTGTGACGAAAATACACTTCCTGGGTACAAGTATGTGAATAACTAGACAAAAGATTCCCGTATGCGAATGCCTGACGAACGTCAAGAACCGCGAAACCGGTCGTATGCTTCCAGGGAAATTTTGTCCAGTCATTCACATACTATTTATTATGATATATATATATTTGTATATATATTTTCGTCACAATAATATATATATAACAATATATATGCTCGATCTCCATAGACTACGCTGTTTGGGGCCTTTTTGATGTATGCCACTGAATAGATTTCCACAGTAGAGTTACTAAAAGTGAAGGTTTATCAACCTAAGACCTGGCATGAGAGTATGGAAAACCCTGACCAAGAGACTTGCTTACATAGGTCGCGTGAGGATTCCTGAAGTGGGATAATCTCAACGGATGGTTAGTGACACTAAGTGGTATGACTGTGTCATAGACGGTGGCACTTTATTCAATGTTTTTGCAACCTTGATCTACACGAATTCTTTTTTATCAGCTTACACTGTTTTCAACATTCCAATCTTCCTCCTACTGTTTCATACATGTGAGCAGCCAAAAACAGCAACCAAAACCGCCCCATGGGATTTATAGTCAATGGTTGTAGAAAGTGAAACTAAAACTGAACCGGTACTCATACGTACACATCTCGATCTCGTCTTTCATTTTTCGTTTATTTGACTGGAGATGGAGGCGCATTTAACACAGTTCAGAGCACTGCATTTCCACATTTGCATTATCAAAATGCTGCTGATGAAAGCAGTAGATTAGAACAAACAGAACTGTCTGCTCTGATGAGTTTTCTTATACCCGCCATGTAAACACCGACAATTTCGTCACTTTTATATTTTTTAGCACCATCGTCTGTAGTTGTGTGTGTACACCTGGCGAGAAGTGACTGGACCAGACCAAATGTTGATTAGTCCAGTGGCTTAGTGGGTTCTCTTTTGAAACTGCACTTCAGGAATCAATAGTTTGCCAATCATCACCCCTTCCTTCTGGGCCTCTTACCATATCTTAAATTTCCTACCATCGGAATGACCAAGGTCGCTCAGACTAGGAATAGAAGTGCTATATTCCATTTTAACTGAGTCTTACTGTTCTCACTCCGTCATTCTCCCTCCTTTTCAACAACTGGGATTATGCATCGTTCCTGTCTGTGCATGGGCGGGGAGGGAGAGTTGGATTACGTTTCAGACATTGTACACCTCTATTCGCTTGATCACACAATTCATTCCGTTGTTCTCTGTCTGCCTCCCCCCCCCTAGTTCTGGATCTGTTTCGGCAAGCGTCGATTCCTCGATCAAACACTGACACCACCGGGGGCATTGTGATTCTGACCAGCAGGCACACAAGCCTTTCATCCCCAATCGCCTCATCCGGTTCGAAAACCCAAGCTTCCATCAGCCTCATTTGGGATCACAGCCATTGCGAGTGTTTCCCTTTTTCTCTCTCTGTGCGTGAATTTCTCATCCGCCATGAGGATAACAACAGCATCTCCGATTCGCTTTCATACGGTCGTTTTGTTTACGTATATGTGCGCTCTCCCAGCTAACTTTTTTCGTAACTTCTTATATGCGAGCGTTTGCGCAGTACGTGTTCTCCTTTTTTCTCTAGCTTTTTTCCAGCTCGGCTGTTATAACAAACGAATAAATACTAACGATTACGCACCTTGTATGTTTTCGTACATTCATATTCATAGATCTAATCTGGGGATCTGGGTCATGCATCTAAGTTTTCTTTGTTGTGGGGACAAAAGCGCACCTGTCATTTGTATTGTGTATTCAATTGGTGGCTGTCGCCTAAACCCAGGAGCACATTTACGGGTCTGATTGAGATTACTGGGTACCGGTTAAACCTCTTTCACGTTCGTGGTGCTTTGTTTCGTTTCCGAGAAAGTAGATCACCGAATTATCATCGAACCCCTTCTCACTCCGCAACGACCGTTCCCTCAGTTCACAATAGGATGAGTTCAGCCGCTTCTGGGAAAATGTTCTTTCCCCCTTATTTTAATGCTTTCTTGCAAATTGGCGTTCAGTGCACATCCAGCATTCTTGCATGTATTTGGAGGTTGAGCTGTAGTCCATTGAGGGTAAATAAATTTCGCAATTTCAAAGCATTGTACTTGTCATGTACATTCCACCGTGTGATGCCAGACAATTTGAGTTTTCCTTGCAAGCAACTGAGAGAAGTGGGCATCTGTTTTAAGGAAAGTAAATCATTTCGTACCATTGAAGTTGGCTGTAGAATAGCACAAAACAGTCGTATGAAAACGTATTTCTTGGCAAACGCACACACACCACTCAGTTTGCTGGTTCAGTTCAGTTCAGTTCTTATAACCATTAACCATGCAATTTCGTGCGCCAGTTTTGGTTGCTGGCACACGAAAGCGTGCTGGTAGTTCAATACTGCTTTCTCCATTGCGCTACACATCCGAGTTTGAGGCGTGAAATCTAGTCATGCGTTTTCTCCCCATTCATTACGAGTCTGACTTTGACCTGATGAGAGTGTTTTGTTCACTCTTGTGCACAGGCTTTCAATCACCCGTGAGGCTGAGATTGCTATGAGACTGTTATATAACTTCGACCTTGAGATTCCCCATGATATCGGAGGTTTAATTGGGAATATGCGCAAAGCAAATGCTTCTCGAGGCAGCACAGGAATACCAGTTTAAATACCACACGGTGCCTTGTTATACATAACGATCAATTTTCCCAGATGCGGACGTAAAAGCACTTTCAAGTGCATGCTTCTCGAAACTTTCCGTGTATTTGGGGGTCTTTATACGGCTTACTTCGGGGTCGTCATATCAAGTCCGATAAGTTTCCACTTTTGTGTATTTTTAACTGTATGAAATGAAATTATTACGATAGTAAATGTGGTTGATTTATCTCTGTTAAGACTAATTTAATGTGTGGTGCGTGTCATAAGTGGCAGCATGACTGAAATAACAGTATCTATCAACCGACTACTTGTCAGTGGTCGGTGACGATAACATCCGTGGGTTTTGCGCTCACGTGTGCTTTATGCATTGACGTTACTTCTCACCTGTTTCGTATACAATAGAAAGGTTAATATCATTTAATTCGAGCAAAATCATCGAAGGACTTATCCACATCCAATTGATTCTTCAGATGTTTGCAACGAGTTAGTCTAAAGTAATACTAACAGTTTTCAAATGTCAAAATGTATCTTCCCAAACCCTATATTTTTCAAAAGAACCTGCTCACGACAAATGTAAGCCATTGCCTAAACATTTTACACGACTGGAATCGGTGGTGGTAGTCTTATTTACGTTCAAGTTATCAGTCTACCACAGGGGTCATGCGTTGGCTCGTTTGATAGGCGGCAAGTGGAGAAATATATAAAATATCCAATGTCGCGCAATATTTTTGCCGGGAAATGCAATTTATGAATCCGCAAAGAGATCTGAAATATGAATAGGAAGTTCTAGGAGGTCTAACTATTGCAGTCCGTGTACTTCTAGTTTCAATTAACTCGCTACAAACATTTTAGGAAAGCAATTAAAAGACGAAATGACATCGTACTAAGCAAACCGGAGCCGGAATCGTAATCATGAATAAGTCCGAATACATTCACAAGTTATCAGAGGTGTTGAGCGATGCGACTCAATTTGTTCACCTTCCCAATGAGCCTGACAAAGCCGCCCATATTAAGAGGCAAATTACAGATAGCCTCCGTTTTCCTAAGGATCAAGGTCATCCAGATCCATCCACTTTCGAAGCGATTGAACCCCGCGGATTCACGATCCCACATCTATACGGGTTACCAAAGGTCCATAAGACGGGCCTATTCGATCACTGGTCAACTCCCCATATCACGGCACCGCGAAATGACTTGCTAAAATTCTGAAGCCAATCCGACGGCAAATGCCAAACAGTCTACGAGACACTTTCGAATTCGAGCACATGATCAAAGAACAAAATTTTAACAACGGTCAAATGTTCTCTGTAAATGTGGTTTCATTATACACGAACGTTCCGCTCATGGAAACGGATGATTTCATCTGTAGCTAAATCGATATGAGTCCCGGTGGGAAAATTGAAAGAACTATTCCTGAAATGCACTTTCAATGAACAGTTTCTATTCAATAGAAAACTGTATCGTCAAAAGGATGGTGTCGCTATGGGATGTCCAATAGGATCCATATTAGCGGATGTGTCCGTGACCAAACTGGAGAAAGATGAAATTCTATAAGCGGTATGTCGATGATATATTTTGTATAACTGACAAAGAAAACGACCTAACCCACACCACGCAAACGTTCAACAAGGCTCACGAGTCCATAAGACTCACCTTGGAGGCAGAGAAAAATAACAAACCAGCTTTTCTTGACTTAGCTCTGCACAGGAAAACTGATGCACTGCTTGAAAGATGGGTATACAGAAAAGAAACGTGGACCGGACAGTACACCAACCTCCACAGCTTCGTGCCGCTTATACAAAAGTGAAACCTCATTCAGTGCTTTGTCTCGCGTGCACGAAAGATATGCTCCAAATCCCCGTTGATCAGATTAAAAATATTCTAAGGGAAAATGGATATCCTGAAAGGTACACCGAAAGAAACAAAGAAGAAAAATTGTAACATGAGCCCGTTCAGGAATCTCCGAAGAAGAAGCAGTTCATTAAACTGCCATTCAAAGGAGAAGACGAGTCCGATCTGATTAGGAGACGCTTAGCGCGTGCTGTGAGAGGAACCTTCAATGCAGCCAGGTTGTCATACGCATTCACAGGCTCACCAATAATAAGAACATTCAATAAAGACAGTTTACCTACGCTGGCCTCACCTATAGTTATATATTTCTTTAGCGGCGTTTGTAACGCAACACACATTGGCCGAACGGCGAGGCAACTATCTCAGCGGATTAAAGAGCACTGCCCACACTGGCTTCAACACGGTGGAATACGAGTCAGAGGAAGTGCTATCCTCGCTCACCTATCAGACTCAGGTCACCAAGTTAGGCTTGAATTAGCCTTCAAAGTCATCTATCGAGTACCACCTCACCCATCCACGTCGTTGCGGGAGCGATCGGTATTCGTTTATTCACACGCAATCTATGTGCACAGAGGGGATTGGCCCGTGCTATTTAACTACCGTGGCCAAAGATCGATCAAACGAATGACGCGTCTCAGTTTGATCACATTGTTGTGTTGATCTAGGGGCGTGAAACACCTCGCAACCCACTCCCATTCCTCTCCCTTTCAATCAATCACCGTGACTTTTGAATGACTGAATGACTATCCCCGTTCAAAATGCCATTTCTTTATTTGATCTGTACAGGCTTGAAGATGAATCAATGAAGAGAATTATACTCTAAATGTGTGTTTTCATGTCAAAGTAGGCATATTCTGGAATTTGAGGAATCCATTGGATACGGATAACTCCTTTGGTGATCTTCCTTGAATTGAGTTATCTTGACATTTCCACGGCATATAATACGAGCTAGAAATGTGAATACAGGTGAAGAACAAAGGCGATGTGTGAAGTTCACAGAAGCATAACAACGATGGACTTCACCATAACTGACCATTTACAAGTAGTTGGTTTATAGATAAGGTTATTTCAAAGCCATACTATCATTTATTCCACACACTGTACTCATTGTGACACACTGTCAGTGAACGGTGAGATGTATCGTTCCGAAATCTGTTCTCCCATAATCCTCAACCGACAGTTACGATTTCACACAGATGAGCGCTCCAGAACTGTTCTTTTTGATAGAATCTATAATGTGGGTGTAGGTGCCAGCTCAGATTATTTCAAAATAGTACTTTACACAGTTTTCGCATGAGCTTTTTATTGGAGAAACATTGGTGAGGTTTCATGCGGAATGTGGGACAGTATAAAATTTGTCGCAGAAAATGTCTATAAATCAACAGTAGATGAGAGAGGTGTGTCACCCACGACTCTAGTTCATTGGCTAGCTCTTAGTATCAGCGAGTATACAGCATCTGGTCCAGGTGACTGGTGAACCGTTAACTGACGCAGCTCTGGTGTAACCTCGATATTACTGAAAGTTCGTTCAAAATTGGCATCAATGTCTTGCAAATGTGGTAGTGATGGTGGGGTAAACTCAAATACACTATTGTATTGTATTGTGTATAACTTTTGCAAGCACTGGAGCTCACATTTCAATTAAAGAGCATAACCGTCACAATGTATATAATCAACGGGGAGACCACTACAGGTTTATTTTCATCAGATTCCGTGATAAAACCATCCTTAATGTGTGATGGGAGATTCAAAGTTGTGCTGATTTAGCTCATCAAGTCCGCGAGACACTGCTCCTAGGGAGTCTTCTCACATTTTCTCAGTTTGGTTTGATGGTTTCACAATAGTTCGTTTCTACTCATACCCCAGTAACTTAGAGACGCTTATGCTCACTCACGGTCGAACCATGGTAGCCGCATCGCATGCACCCAGTTGTGGTGGCGCGAAGATAATTCGTGCATCAGGTGATGAATCCCGTAAAGATGCACTTCTCAAATTGCATCCCAATTGGCAGGATTACCCGAGGCCCCAGGACATCACATTTGCTTCTTGACTTGTTCCCATAAAGAGTGAACGGCCGACATTCAGTTTGTCATATGGTATCCTGGGATGCGATACGCCATACCTGCAGCGGATAGGCACAACAAAGTTATCATTGTGCTGTAGTTCCAAAAGGCAGCACCGAACCAAGGAAAGCAGTTTATTTGGGAGAACGATGTGGGTATGGATCAACTGCGTTACGCGGACTGAGGCGTCTAATCTAAAACAAGCCAATCATAATTTCAACAAGTACGCAGGATTATTGATAGAACAGTTTGATGTTAGATGTGCGTTTTCCGTAGCTAACGTTGTGCACACACTCGTTTAAGGAGGTTTTGGTCATTTTTTACCGTTGTGAGAAACCGTCAATTACATCGTCTTGCGAGCGCAGAGCATAGTACTCACAAATGTGAGTAAGACCTCAACAACTATAACTAACTGATGGAAGGAGCTGACTAGAAGGAATCACTGAATCCAGGATAGAAGTCTGCTCTACAACAGTTCGACCAGCTCACGAACATCCTGGATCAGTGCTAGAGTATAGACGATGAAATGCACGTCTCTAGAGAACAAGCCAACGTGCGAGGGATAACTACCGCTCATCCAGTTGACGTGCGGAATGTTTAAATTCCCCAAAACTAGAAAATATCCATCATAAGGAGGACTTTACTCGCTAGTAAGCTATTTAGGGATGCTTCCGCTGTGTGGTAGTTCATGTGGTGTATCATACAGCTCAGAGTATGATACTGCATTATAGTGCTTCATGAAGACCATCCGCGTGTTCGCACCATTCCACAATTCTGATTGAAACTCTCGAGAGGATAAACAGTACTACTCCGCATCTATGACCGATCTGTTAGGTGTAACGTGTAGCCTCTCAAGGCAGTCTCGGAATTCAACGACATCAAGCGTGAGCCAGGTATCGTTAATTGCAAATAAGTTGGATTTACCGGATACGCCTCAATAATCCTGCACATTGTATTTGCCCAGTGGCTCCTGACGGTTATTCAAAGCTAAATCAGTATCTAAACCGCACTGTCTACACCTAAACCTCACCCCTCACCATAATCTCGACAATCTCTTTCGGTACACTTCCAATCTGGGGGATTCAACTCAATTCACGGCTTCCTTTGTGTAACCGAAATCCCTAATCTAAAGGTCCATGTAACCTTTTATCTGACGCTGCCAAACTGACCTGACCTATTTGACCTAAGAAAGATTCGGAAATTCGTTTTCAATGAAATTTATGATGCGAAGATCAACATTACCGACTTGTGGATGTCCAATCCACCCTTCATCGGAAAGTATCAATGAAATTGATTTCCCTCTCATTGAATACAGTTGCATGCCCCGCTTTTTAAGATGATGTTTGGGTGTGTGTGGAAAGAGCGGGGTAACTCCAGCCATTTAGACGATGTCAGGGTATAACATGAGGAGAAGTTAGGCGGCTATGGGATGGTGACATGAACTCCTTGACCATGACCATCCAGGAACAAGATGAACCTTCATCGCGTTCTGTTAGGTTGCAAATGCATTCTTTTTTCACATTCTTTTATGAATACTTGTCTCGTCTTGATCATCTCCATAAGAGGAGCGCATTTTTTGTCAGAAACGTTCCTCTTTTATTAACTTTGTAAAACCCGAAAAAAATGGGGAGTGGATTTAGTAAACAAATTTTTTCCGGTACTTCATTCACCAGAGCAATACGGTACTCTTTTGCGGATCACCAAATAACGTGGATGAAGGAAACAGAAAAATTGCATCACGTTTGTTTGTGTATGTGTGTGTGCCGGCAACACCACACGAAGTGCATGGGAGTTCAAACTATTCCGGAACTATCATGAGCATTGTCGATTGAATCAAATGTATAGGTTATTTGACACTCAGTTTGCAACCGGTGTTATGTTACAAGTGTTGATCATGCTAGATATAGAACTCTGACTGACTGTATTTGAAACCACAACAAGCGATTGTTCCATCGATTCCGTTCCCTTCGCTGGTCGAGAACAAGCGACCGGAGATCTGATTTGATCGTACTCCGGGAATCGAGTAAATGGGTCCGAATGATTCATTCATGCTGACTCGGAGCTCTCTTCCCACCAAGTGAACGGTGATTGCCGTTCCTCCCCCCCCCCCAATCCCAACCTTGCGGTTCTCATCAAATACCGATTCAGTTAGTTGGGTGTGATGTTCTGGAATAAGTTCTCATGATTCCCTTACAACATGGTCCAACCAACTCATGTTGCTTGACTGCCTATAAAAGAGTGCTGCTGTATTTGGTCAGTGAATGGAGCGCTGAAAAAATAAATAAACGCTCCACAATTAGAATGGAATTTTCCAACGGAAAACGGATACACATTCCAGTGTGTCTGTGATGCATCATATTGTAAAATCTGTGAGATATTATAGTGCACTCAGAGCTACTTCTATCATTTGCAATCTACTAGTTATTTAGTTGTCCCGGTTTTGTTAAGTGCCCTTCAATGAAACCGAAACAGAGAATAAAATGGAGACCAACAGTCTGCTCAATCCTTTACAGTGATAATTGGGAATGCGACACCTCAGCACGCTTCTTTATTGCACACACGCACATTTGTGTGATGAACAGAAGACGATGTTTACCCCATGGGCACGAAAATCTGCTGTCCGGTGATGGAATGTGTAGTGGTGAATGACAGACGGCCCGACTGAGATAGACGTGGTATTGAACCAGACGACAGGAAAGCTGCCTACTACCAATTTGGTGGCGGTGTAGGTGCTCTAAACTCGAGACATAAGGTATAAAGCATAAGAGTGACAGCGACTAATCCACTGCAACACCGCCACCTGCTGTTTATCAATTCGCTTAGTAATTACAATCCAAGACAACGTTGGTATCACTCGGCAGATTCACACAGTCTAAGCAAGTTTATCTTACGCCCAAAAGTTGGACACTATTCACCCGAGCCATGGACCGATTATCTGTAACGTTCAATCATCAGTCGACAAACAGCCACCTGGATAGCGTCTACTCAGGGACATGTGCAACACAATTCCAATGCAACACCGTTTGCATACACTGAATATGAAATTCTCGTAGTACTGTACTCCGCAGGTCAATATCTGAAATCAAGTCTTGTCATTCGGAATGAAAACATAAACAAATTTTGGATGAGACTAAAATTTGTGCTCACAAAATGTTATCTATAGGAAATATAAATCCATACTTTAAACTTCATGCAAATTATGTTTTGTATTTTTAATATCCTATGTAATATATGTACTATGGGTAATGTTAATACCAAACTGAAGTTTCCAAAAATGCTCTACGATTCATTTTTTAAGGGAAACAAAGATAGACAGTGTGAATTATGAGGAACTGGTGAAAGAATTTGGTAGAGCTTACTCGTGGTCATTGTCCTCTTTCTACTACCGTCAACACAGTTATCCCATTTCCCGCGATGACCATTCCTTTTCACTTATCCCCAATCTAAAAGTCAATAATATGAGTTTTATCAGAAATAAAACAGAGATACGTTAGTTAAAATGATGATTATTGTTGTAGCGAAAAATTGAGCTTCAATCAAACAAACGTGTACCGTTGAACTTCCTTTTTCCCCACTATATCCCATGGGTCCACTTTATCCTGTTTCGTTCCCTCTCTCTTCCCTTCTTTCCTCGACCGGTTTGAACGAGACAATCATCAACATATTAGTCGGGTCTCATATTACCGGAAGGAAAGTGTAAACACCCAGTACGGTGTATGGAAACGACCGGGTCTAAACCAATCACTGTTGTTCTATTGTACTTACCAGAGGAATGAGAAATTAGGCTTCAACGGTGTTTTGTGTCAATGCCAATTGATGTAGAAAGACACGGACGGACGTGTACACTCACGCACACACACACACACACACACACACAAGTACCGGGATACAGCATTCTAACGGAGCAAACGCGGATATAAACCCACTCACCTCCTTAGGTAGGGATTATCCCCGCTGGAGAGTGTACATTTTTCTTAAGGTAAGTTTTACAGAAAATATATCCTGAACAATTTACTATGCCACGAACGATATTTCACTGGAAGGATCATATACGCTGAAAACCAGAAATGTTGATGTGCCTGTCCACTATTTTTAAATAATATCCCTGTTCAGTTGTTGTTTGTTTATGATAAATGCACTCTCACTTCTGTCAGCAGATGGTTTATGCGTAAATATCTAGTAGATAGGATAACTCACATTTAGTGTAATATGGAAAACAAGAAATACAATATTTCATCAGACTAGCATATTAACTACCTTGGAAAAACATTTATTTATACTGTCCCTATCCTCTCTCTGTTCTCCTCGTTATACTCCTCATTACAGTTCAGCGGGAAAGTACTGGCATTGACTGGGTAGAGTGGCCTGAGGTGTACTTGCCGCACTCCGGCGTTCAGAAATGAACTAACGGTTGACCCTGCTCAAGGTGATTATCATTGACGGAGCCGTCGAAAAAATAGAAAATTCACCCCCTTTAATGCATAGAGCCTTTTTTGACTAGACTTGACTTGGAATCACTCAAACGTAAAATTGAAAATTATTTTAACATTTTTATACCAGCGTTTTTCTGCATCTCACTTTATCGCTTACCGATTATTTACCTCGTCCTACCCAAACGGAATTTCGAAGTCAAACGATAATTAATCGCGCTTCTACAATTTCTGTAGACGATTAAACTGTGAAAGTTTCAGATCATTTAGAAAAAGACTATTAAGTGAGCATGGCGCAAGCGGTTCGAGCCAACCCCTAACCACCCCCACACACTGAATAGACATGCTGCCTCTCCCAATGCAACCCCGCCCCCCCCTCCTCCTCCTCATCCCACACACGCTCTGAATTCCAAGACAAACCGTGTCACAATTCAGTTGTGCCCATTTTAGCGCGTGTACTCAAAAACGGCTAGAAGATAGCGAGTCAACACCGCCCTAACCCTAAACCATAGGATATTTTTGTGATCTTTGTGAACCAAATTTGAGTGCTTAATGTAATAGTTGGGTAATGTGGTCGTCTTGGTTGAAATGTAAGCTTTCCGGCTTGCAAAAGGTCATTAAATAGCACCATAACCTACAGTAGGGCACTGACCAAGTCCTAGGCTTAAGTTCAAAATCTTTTGGACAAAATCGAGCATTTTGGCCAAATAAACGCTTCNTTCCAACATTTCCGAATTCTTCGGTGATTGGATTGTGTGATAATGGGTCGATCTCGGTCGAAACTGTTCACCGGTAAACCAACCAGTATTTCTTCGGTTTATGTTGTTTGATATACTGACATCTCATTTTGAATCGCGAAATTTCAGCAGCCTCGGTGGTTTTCGATTTCGCGTGGACACCGCGTGCTCCTCAATACGACTCATACACTGCCAGTTGAGTCACGAGGCCATACTGATAACATTGATTCTTAGGAACATCCGTCTTGGCAGTCAGCTTGCATACTACCTGGCGGATTCCATGTGCTGTGTAAGTTGATTGATTGGGTGAAGCAACTGCAAATAGATGAGTTCTATCTGTATGGCCTCGTAGTTCAGCTGGCAGAACGTGTGTTGCAATAAAGCGTAGGCGAACTTGTCTTTTTCTACTCCGCACTTGCACGAACCAAAGAACTCACCGAGAACGGACACGAGTGCAAGCCTACTAACCGTCAGAAAGTAGAAACTCGAACAGTAAATAAAAGTTTATCGATTCGCTCAAAGGGCATTATGTCGTTGTTTCTGAGTCCTGATTGGTCGATGGCGGCCGTGAATGGACCAATGGGAATCGAGATCATTACCACGACGATTTTGTGCGATATGCATCTGTAAAAGCTGATCAACCGTTGGTCAGCATGTAGTTAGAGCTGGCATCCTCCAAACACATGAGCAAAGTACAGCCTGCAAAAACATAAGGAGACCGAAAGGGGCATTTTTGGATACCAAACATGATGCACAGTAGTTAGGATATGCAACCCGAAGCACAACGGCAAAGTTGATTTCTTTGCCAAAATCTATCTTGATTGACTACTGAATTAATAAGAAACAATTGACTAACCCATAAATGGAATGATACTTATGTTGTTTCAAAACAATGTTCAACATGCAAATTAAGTAGTGTCTGCTTTTTGGCGAAAATTTATTACTGAACAAGTAGCAGGATCTGCTTGTGGTTTAATTTATGAATGAGCTTGTAACAGAATATGGTAGTTTATCATGTTCTCGGTCCACTCTTCAGTACAACACGTATCTAACCACAATAGCACTAGGGTCCGAAAGAGCTCTTTCTGCCGGGGGATGGGTGAATGAGGAGATCCAGATTTGGATTATCATAACTTTCTCCCCTTTGTGGACCGATATCGGAGTTATACGATTGACGATGAAGACTTGAGAACCATAATGCGGAAAGCCTGATTACCACGCACGGAGTTTCTTTATGTGCCTATCTTTATCCCCGTCTAGCTCGAATCCAAATGACATGTGAATGGCGTCGAAGCTTATCGCACGTCACGATGCAGGCTTCCCGGTGTTTAAATAATAAAATTCTGTATGATAGAGTCTAAGATCTAACTCTCAACTTGTTACATAAATAAGTCACCTACCGGCTGATTCAAACCAGACCCAGTAGTGACTCCATGTGTCTTTCAGTGGTATTTTTCCTCCAATTATTTATTCTCTCTGTATTGATATAGAAACTCTATCGTCTCAGAATTGGAGACATTGCATCGCACATGGAGAGTCCGTCGCGACAGAAGCACCGTCATCTTCCATTCATTCAACTACCGCATCAAAATCAACTGCATTACCCAGTCCGAAAGAGGAGATTACCCCGGCGGATGGGGTTGAGCAGTAGAGTGAACCATTTGACTGTGATGCGAGGTAGATTAGTGTGTCTTATGATAGACATCAATGATGACTTTGTTACGTTTATGGGAGGTCATACATATATGTGGTGATCCAGATTTCCGTGACCACGATCCATGCACGACTAGGTACAGTTTCATGTTATCCAATCACCGTTCAGGAAGCTCGACCAAATGGTACACCGGGTGAACATGACATCCGAGTTAGCACATATGATACGTCGGTGCAAACGGTTACGTGATTGGAAGATGCTCGTTCAACCAATCATATGGACTAATACATTTTATAAAACACGATCTGATTCCATCAATAAACATAAGCATTTGCTGCTATCAATACTGGTGTATTTCATTGGTGTCCGCAGTTCGGGTAGGAGCCAAATCAGTTCTGAGCAGTACAGTCCGGATTCTCGTATTCCTAAGTTCAATACTATTCTGATTACTACAAGTTGGCGTCGCGCAGTGGAGATTCCTGTCAATGAACAATTGAACCTGCGCGGAAGCCCATCAGAAATCGAAGAGTGGGTAGAACGTTCCGAATTTTGGTGCAGCATCCGGAATGGAGGAATGCAAAATCAATCGGTCCTATTTTTGGCGTTGGGCGGCCGAGAGCTGTATTGCCCGGTGAAGAATTTAGCGTTCCCGAATGTTCCTGCTGAACTGCCGTTCGAGAAGTTGAAATCCCTATTGCTGGACCACATTCTACCAGTGGATTTCCAGGCCACTGAACGAACCAAATTCAACTCAATGATCAGTCAGAGCTGCCAATATGCCGTACCGTGAATTTATCCTCCAGTTGAACAAACAGGCGTCAAAATGCAAATATGGTGATCAATTGGATGATCGTCTCATTGCTGGAATCAACAACATCTCATTACAACGTAGGATGTCGGAAAAAAGCATCACGTTTGCTGAGACTGAAAAAATCTGTGAGCAAAGTGATGATTTGTGTGCTGCCACAAATGCGGATACTCCTGTGTTATTCCATCGGCGATCAAAGAAACCCTTACGTGACGCACCCAATGTTCATAATTCACCCCATGTTCCTCAAATACCCAGTTCAAGCCGAACACAACCGAAGGCTGCGACCAACCGCTGCTTTTCATGTGGTGAACACCATCTTCGCTCAACTTGTCGATTCTGTAATGTCACTTGCTATGCATGCGGTAAGATGGGCCATATCCGCAAGGTATGCCGAATGCCCAAGTGCAACCTCATCGATTCCCATATCCTAACGGCAGATGAGAACTCAAGCCCAATCTACACGCTGTAGACCACTGAACCCAACGGCCAGTTCGTGTTCGCCCCACAGAGGTTCGAGTCTGGTGTGGAGCATCGATTCATCATGGACACAGGAAGCAACGAATCTCTCCTACCGAAATCAGCGCTCACTGTGATTTTTCCTAATGCTGTTCTATCCCCGACTTCTGTGCACATTCATGGGGTTACTGGCCATCAGTTGCAACTACTTGGCGAAACGATGTTGTGCGTTTAATCTGAATCCGATGTGTCGATCCCAATCCGATTTCTGGTATCAGCCCACAGTCCGTCTATTCTGGGCCTGCGAGCAATGCAGCTACTACAAGGATCAATCACATTACATACCAAAAACGATATGCCAATCACCTCACATCTTCAACATTTGATTGTACAGTGTTCCGGTAACGTTGCTGGCATAGAAGTACCGTCGGTAAAGNCCATACGGTCAACGGAAAGGTGTCTTGAAAGCATTACAGAACATGGAGCAGGATGGTGTGATAAGTAAAGTTGAATCCAGTGCCTGGGCTACCCCGATCGTCGTGGCGATGAAAAGTGATGGTAGGACACCACGGATTTGTGGAGACTATCGACTAACGTTGAATCCCAGATTGCGGAAATGTGCAACGACCACCATGGAATCAGAGGATTTCATGAAGTCATTGCGTGAGTGCCAGTATTTTTCCAAGATCGATTTGGCGGTCGCATACCTACAGATTCCACTCGATATCGAATCTCGCTACTTGACAACAATCAACACGCCGTGGGGAATGTATCAGTACAATTTTCTCCCATTCGGATTGCATATGTGTCGTCTGACCTCTTTCATTCGGCAATAGACAGTGTAATCAAAGGACTCGACGGTGTGCATGCATATCAAGATGACGTCCTCATTTTCGGCCTTAATAAGAAATATCACTATGCCCGTCTGACGCAGCTACTGGAACGANGATTTGCCGCCAGGAACGTAGCTATCAGGCCGTCCAAATGTGTGTTTGGAGTGAGTGAGTTGGAGTTTCTAGGATTCACAGTTGATTCCCGTGGATACCGTCCCGATCCAACACGTTTCAAACCATTGACTAACATCAAATCTCCAAAGGATCAAATGCATTTGAGATCCGTGATGGGATGCCTACAGTACTATTCCCGATTCATCCCGAACTTTGCTACAAGGGTGCAGCTGCTTTTCCGTGCCAGTGTTCAGACGCTTGGGAATGGTCGGTGGAGTGTGAAGATATCTTACGTGGTTTAATTCGCTGTATTACTGATCGTCCTGTTCTGACCCCATTTTCACCTTCAAAACCTACTACATTCATCACCGATGCGTCCGACGTCGGAATCGGTGCTGTATTAGAACAAGAAGGATGTCCAGTGATCTGCATTTCACGTCTACTCAATGCGGCAGAAAAGGGATACTCGCAGACTGAAAACGAAGCGTTGGCTCTATTTTGGGATGTTCGACGATTGCACAAGTACCCTTTCGGATTGCGATTTACCATCACCACTGATCACCAAGCAATGCAGTTCTTATTTACTCCCGACAAATTCATCGCAAAGTCTACCGCTGCTATACTACGGAGGTGGAGCATCTCTTTAGCCGCGTACAACTATGGCATCCAACATCGTCCAGGAAAGACAATCCCGCAGGCTGATTTCCTCTCTCGCTACTTATGATTTTCAGAGGCCGAGCAGTGTCGTTTCATCTCCTCAGCATCACCAGTGTCTCGGGAATCTTTACAGAAATCTACCAAGCAGTACTACTCGGCCATACTCTCAGCGATCAAGAAAGTGTAGTCACCAGAGGCAAAGAGAAAGTATCCCCAATTCTTTGCTCACCGAGAGGAGTTGTCAGTGCAATTGGATGGTGCATTGTGTCGCGAAGATCGATTGGTCATCCCACCGCCACTACGGAAGACGGTACTAGAAGAATTCCATAAAGGACATTTGGGGGTGGAGAAGATGAAACCATTGGCTCGACAGATGTGTTGGTGGCCGGAGTTGGACACAGACATTTACGCAACAGCCAATAACTGTGAGTCATGTTTACATAAATTACGAACAAGACCGAAAAACTGGACACCATGGCCGGAAAGTTACATACCATGGCAAAGGGTTCATTTGGATTTCTGTGGTCCATATCTGAACCGGTACTACGCCCTTGTTCTGATCGATTCATACTCTAAATGGCCACAGGTATTCTTTACGACTACGCACACCACATCATTTGTGATACAAGTTCCACAGAAATGTTTTAGTCGCGAAGGGATTCCTCAAGTGCTTGTGACGGACAATGGATCTCAGTTCTGTGCGACCGTAACGAAGCTTTGGATGGACAGCATCGGTTGCCGACATCTTCAAACTCCGCCTCGTCACCCCTGTTCAAACGGAGAGGCAGAGAATTTAGTCAAAACTATCAAGAGTGCGATTGCGTCTGCCAATACTGAAACGCTACATGAGTTGGAAACGTTGGTGGATAACTTCCTACTCCAATACC
>UZAN01043346.1:5983-26267 GCA_900618425.1 Echinostoma caproni
AATTTCTGAGTCCCCGAATCACAGACCCGGAAACGAGGATAGGATATGTGTGATAGGGTAACACCGCTGAGGAGGGGGAGGGGAATTGTAAATTCGCCTCAATCAGATGTGTGTGTGTGCGTGTGGATCAGACAAAGGTGACACGCGACTTGACTCGGGAACCATCATCGCGCGTAGCAACTCGTTCACGGGGTTGGACGGGATGTAAGCTGCGTAGCACATGCCTCGGATCTCGCCTGCGATAGCTGTGAACATAAATAGAAGTACTGAAGATAGACAAGCCTTTTTACATAACGAAGGAGCAAAGAACGCATAAAAACGATCTGCGAAACAATAGTGAATCGCCAATCAGTCCAATCTATAAGATATGAACATCAAATCAATCGGAGCACGCACTGACAGGGGCGATGTTAGGGTCAGAAAACTAGGAAACTGAATTGAACAACGCGATACACGTGATGTTCACGCAGACAGGTAACGGGCAGGGACCAAACTAAGACCTGATATGAGGATACGAACACAATAACCCAGAGGACTTGCTCACGTAGGTTGCATTGGGGCCTTGGCGACCTACTGAGCGATATGACTGAGTGTTTGTGCATGTACTCTGTGTCCTAGAAACCGTAGTCAACACGAATTCACTGAACTTTGGTTCCAGCATTTCCTCTACTCACCATCCAAATAGACAGGCAAAATAGCCGCATGGTTATTGGGTGCTTGAACCGGAAAGCAATATGTATCAACATGAATCAAATCAGTTCATTCTAAATGAAGTACAACGGATCGCTTCGAAACGAATCGCAATCGTTGCAGTTATGTCTAATGATAGTTTTCGATCGATTTCCAACTTTTTCTATGGAATCGCAGTAAACAATCCGTGTCTAGTGTGTGAGACCTGAGGCAGAGGAACTATCAAATCAGATCAAACGAACACAGTCCATTTAACCGTTCAGTTAGTACCTTTTGTTATCGGGGAAAGCTACGCATCCGTCGATGCACGATGACAACAAGGGATGCTGAGTTTTAGGTAATCACGGTCGTCAAATGGACATAGGATTTGGTGGTTGGGACACGTGTTACGCATGATATCAAATAGATTGTCACGGCGCGTGATGCTTGCCGAGGCAAGTAGCGAATGGAAAAAAATGAAGAGCAGTCAAACGAAAACCTGGCACGAGATTACGAAAACCCTGACCAGGAGATTGGGTAACATAGGTTCCGTTAGGCTCCCGGGGTGGGGACCTCGAGATCATGGTAACCGGTGGTTACATACACTGAGTGATATGGCTGAGTGTCGCAAACAGTGGCGCTCGTGCATCTACGCGATATTCTTGCAAACCCAGTCTATACAAATTCCCTGACTTCTCTTTGACTTGGCTCTGAACATTACAATCCTCATTTTGCTCTTTTATCCAAATGGGCGACCTAAAGGTAGCAACCAAAACCAGCGTACGAAAGTGCACGGTTGACAGTTGTAAAAACCAAACCGAACGGGTAACTAGAGGTCGCGCTGGTCCTTAGAAGATGGGCAAGATTATAGGCAAACCGCGTTCCGGGTACAACAAAGCTATGTACACGAAACAAAAAGCAAGGATTCACCGTTTAGGAGCACGTTATTCGGAGCATGCATACCAAAAAGGAGAAAACTGTCAACGGGTTTCCCGAATTATGAGTTAGGGCCATGCTAGAACCAATCAGTTCATCATGCAAGTGGATTTTCCCCCTGTGTACATCCGAGTCCTACTAGTTTTCCGGTCTGACCACATCTGCTCCGNTCCGTGGTGGGTAGCACTCACCTCGTCCAAAGCACAATGCGATCGGAACGAGATGAACCGAACCAGCGTCTTAGCGTTAGATCTATACTTTGTGTTCTCCGTAAGTTCCGTTCAGCACAGAACTGTGTAAAGTTTTTGTCGTCATGGCTGGGCCGGTCAACATCGGTCCCGGACCGTCGGATACCCATGAGCTCGGACCTAAGGTTCGAATCAAACTTTTTCGAGCTCAATGAATTTTTCGGTGAGAATGAAATCGAAAGTGAGAAACGATTCCAGGAGGATGGGAACTGATAAGTTGCATGCACGCGTGAGTTAATCTACCGGGGGTTTGCTTTGCCAGTCGTGTTAACAACAGTCTGATATTTCTTTGTTGCACACGATTCCATTCCGCCTATACAACAACCCTAAGAAGATTGCCGTTTCGTTTGGATCGGATTGCGATCGAGATGGCTACAGGAGCGCAATTGCACGGCGATGCACACTGGACTCAAGTAATGGCAAATTGCCATCCTGGTTGTGCATACCAGTGGCACTCCAATACGAACGCAACTCTAGGGTGACGTTTCATCAACAGAGGCATCGATAAGTTCACCTGATAACTGATATGCGTGTAGCACATTTCGACTTGGTCGGATCGAACTGATTACAAAGAAGTCATCAAGTCCAGTCCCGACCGACTTTCGGAAAAAAATCGCGACATCAATTTAAATGAAGGAAGAGAGAAGAAGTTATCAATCAGATTACACCGACAGAGCAACAAGATGTGCAACACAGCGTCACGAGGACAGGGAGGGGGAGTGAATATTACTCCCAGCCCTCGTCAATAGACATCGTGCCATAAGTCAACTGTAGTCCAATGCGCATTACACTCCATCCCTGAGTCGAATTTGGGTTGGGGTGGTGGTGAAGTGCATTTCAATTTTGAACATATATACTCTGTTGAAGAAGTATCAGTCGGCACATCTGAGTGTAGGGAGAATTCAAATTCTGCCGCAGTTCACTCGCATCAGATGTCACGTGACCACTGGTCGATTTTCGCCGTCCTTGAAGCGGCCACTTCACAAGAACTGATAATGTCACCTCGGCTGGCGATGAAACGTTTGCAAACAAATTGCCAAGCTCGGCGAACAGGGGAGAAGAATTCAGTTCATCCGAGCCACGAGAACCGATTTTTAATACTTTGTCAATACGGATCTGTATTTCAAATGTGTGGCCCTGTAAATCGTTTTGACACAAGCACAGTCAGCCCGTCCCAGTTCAGTGACTTGTGTTCTTCCCTGATCAGTCATAACACTGAGCATCACTCGGTAGATATGGTAGCAGCTCTGGTATCACGATAACTTGCGATGTGGTGGTGGTGGCGTCGAAATTGTGCGAACAGGCTGAATGGAATGTGGACGTTAAAAGGTGCGCATATGACCTGTGACTGTCTAATACGCACAGGTAGGTGCAAAGAAATGTTCATGTGCACAGTGGCACAGGAGAGCACACATCAACACATACTTGTGTGTGTGCGCGCACGAGGACATTTTGGGCGTGCACGCAGGTGATCACATTCCGTCAGAATCGATCGATAAATCTAGCCCATGACAATTTAGATTACGATGATCAATGCAGTTTGTAGGTTAATTTATGCAAGAAACTATGGAGTCGGTGAGACAGTGTTTCACATTTTTTAAATCACTAGTGTTTTACGCTAGTGGACATGTCCGCCAAACCGACGAACACTTAATGCTGAATCCGATTCGGATCCTTTCTACGCACCGTGTAAACATTCACTCTCCACAATCTATTCAACCAACCCATGAGGTGTAAACCTCGAAATCACATCACCAAATGAGTAGATAGAGAGTATTCGTGGCGGTACATGTGTGTGGCCACACACGCATGCAGTTGCTTATCAGTCGAAGAAACACGAGGCTGGAATATACAACATCAACACACACAGAGTGCTGAGACAGGGGCATATACACACACCATGGAATTATTTGTTCTATCGTTTGGAATACCGGTTAGATCAAATGCCGGTAGGAACAAAAACGGAAATAATGTATGTCCAACTGATCGAATATAGGAACTGTGAACAGAAACGAGTTGTTGAATTGTCAAATCGGTGTGACCAAAGCGTGTGAACTTTAACAATCACAATTCTTCTAATCTAGTCATCTGGAAACATCATAGGTTAAACTAGTGAACCCGATTGCGGATTAACGACCGTCACAGTGAACGGTTAACAAAACCATACGGATGGAAAAAACGCGAATATTATTGGTGTAAAATCATGCATGCATGCATGCAAGGGACAAGAGCGTAGAAATAGAACGGTTCGATGAAATCCAAGGGCACAATGGTTGCACTATATTCGTGCAAGAACACGGTTACATGCAGCAATCAAGGCATACGTCCATTACGGTAACAACACATGACTTGCCAATAAAAAAGCATGAGGTGATCTGATTCAATACAGGAATGATTTTTCATTTAGACCCCGGGTAAAGTTATACGATAAAAAAATAACGTCAAACACCTCAAATGAGTTGCACGAACCACAGAAACGCACATAAAGTATAGACATGCGATGAGGTGAAATGCAGCCGTCATCGGGTGAGAATGTCACAGATACAAAATCCGTGGAACAGAACAGTGTTCGTCTTGCGGATCGCATCCAATCCCAGGTGTATGTGATTCAGAAATGGCGTACTATTCATTTAAGCCAGCTGTGCGAAATGCTGTTAGTCTACTAGCACACCGAAAACCAACCCCCCACTCTGTGAATGTAACTGATCCTATTTTACAATCACCAAGACACGCAAAATCAAATCGATATCAATATTCTGATTAGTTTCTAACGGACATACAACTGACGTATGCTCTCTAGGTGAGAAAGTCCCCTCTATATGGGAGATTCCAGTTGACGACTTTCTTGTTGCTGTTGTGAAACGGTTCAGTTTTTCTCGTATCTCCGATTCTAACAGCGACGTATTGATTTTCGAAAATAAACTTTGCCCCATTTGATTAGTGTTTGCACCCGCAATGCTCGATTAGTTTACCGGTTAGTATTCGTCAGTCAGGCATATTGAACGAGGGACGAGAAGGGGACATTTGAAATAAGGAGGACAAAGAAAAGCCCATTGGAGGCTTGCTTATACGAACCAATTCGGATGATATGGTTTGTTCATGAAAGGGTTCAAACCCCGCCACGAGGGCTGAACGATCCGACACGCGCTTACCACACGCCAGAACTGCCACTGAAAGCTCCCAGAGCCCAAGACGGATTCTATCGGTGTATGCAATGGTTCGGAAACTAGCAGATAGTGTTATTGCACGTCCAGTTGCTAACAGGCCACCCGGTTGACCAAAGTGGTTGGTGCACGTCAGATTACCAAGCCCCCGAGACCGCGTTCGGACCGTTGTGGATATACCCTACCGAACATTCCTAATTGGAATTAAACAGCCCTACGATGTTTCTGGGGTTGAGTGACAAGTTGACTTTAGCTGGACGGATATACCTTCGCATGGAGCTGAGACTGACGAAAAAGAAAATAATCGATCACGCATGCAAATTGTTTGGTGCAATAAGGATCCATTGTCCCCAATCTCATGGCCGGATGGAAACTGGCCGATAAAGTGGTCTGTATGCAGCTACTAGGTGGTGAGGTTTAATGAACACGCTGCACGGATGGATAGTCATGTATATATATTAATGAAACCAATGGCACCGAATTGGCCTAGATCAACAGTTAGAGCAGGTAGATAAAAGTAGGATCAGCAAATTGAGCAAAACGCTACAGAAAAGTAAGTTAGTGAAGCATGAGTCCAGATGAGGCAGATGGAGCGATAAAAAGACGTGGAAAAAAGCTACACTAGGGAAAACCCGGGACGAGTTACACAATATTCCATATTCCGAGTACAAACACCAATTCCGTCAGACAAAGCGCGGTGAAATTTCCACATCCGCGTATCCTCAGCAGGAAAAACGGGGCGGTAGTAGTCAGAATGGACAAATCGCGAAAAAAAAGAAAGCAACTGAGTGAAAAAAGAAGCACACCCTGAAAAAGCATTAGACCACGATAATTGGAATAGAGATTAGTGAGCTCGACCTGATCAAACTTGCCTCAATTCTCTGGTCTGGAAACAAAAATTACAAAAAGGAACAGTAATAAAATGGGGGCAATATGGGAGAAATGATGCGTGTTCATGGTAGGCAGGAGATCAGTTCCGAATGACAGGAACTGATGGGTAAATGTTTGGGCATCCTCGCAGTGACAGTTGTTTTATATATCAATATGTTCAGGACTAGGCAGATCATAAAGACGCACAACTGCCAGGTGCGGTATCATCCGTATACCCGTTTGATGCTAACAATAAGTGGGTACTCCGGAATAGTACACACACGCAGAGACATACATGAACAAACTACCTCCCGCATGTTCTCGATTATTTCCTTTGTTCTCCACGCGCACCAGCATGACAACGGTTTTCTAGAATCCGGAGAGCAACCAGATGGAACGCAACGTTGTTCTACACCACCACCATCATCTTCTATTTTGACGAAAGTAAACTGAACAGCTTATAATTGTTTCGACGGTGGAATTAATAGGGATAGGTGTTCAGTTGAGTAAAAAAAAAGACCAGGCAGGTTGGTATTTCTGGCTTAAGTGCCTAGTAAATCTTTCCAGCGTAGGTTACATAAAATCATGAATAGAAATCTCGGTCAATATGGCTCCACATTCTAATCGATGATCGCAGTTACGACGATTAGGTATGGTCGTAACGTGTAGTAGTAGTCTATCGACCGCTGACTCGTTTCGATCGACAGTTGAAATGGAGCAAGTACGGAGGTGGGGGTGAACAGCGTGACCGTATTTCGTATCAATTTAAGCGACCTGAGTCCAAGGAACATGATACCAGTGTCGTGATTTTCGGTAAAATCCCTAATTCACAAAAAAACTATGATGGGACCGAACATAATCCTCAAAACTCAAGGAATGAAGGGGGGTGTACATATGGAAGTAATGTAACACAAACATTGAGTGTAGAGCTTATGCCGAACCTGCTAGCATGCATTACTTGTTCACATTTGCATTGAGGGTGCTTGTTTTGCATTTGTTCAGGTAAAACAATTCCATATGAATAAGTACCTGTTGGAATAATCGTCTACATCACACACACACACACACACACACACACACACACAACTGTGATGGAAAACTCGTTCCGAAAACACCGCATAGTCCGTCAAGACTGTTTGTTGATCGAGTCGGGTTCGATTGGTGAAGCTCGCTCGCAACATCAAGTTTACCACTCCCCCCCCCCGCTCTCCCCAGTGATCTAGTTAGAGGACAAATGTGAAACTGTCGAGAACAGACTAACTGGGCTAAGGTACAGTCAAATGAGCTCTCCTCTCAGGCGTGCTCATTACTGCCTCCGGTAAAATCCAGTTGGTTGATGCTCCCCCACACCCATACCATATGGCATTGCAGAATGAGGACAATGTTCTTTTTTTCTCTATCACTTAACGAGACTGGATTATGTCAAGGTAAACTTTCGTTGGAATAATACTGCCAGTGACTCATTATCCCGGGGGGGGGGGGTTCCGTTCAACTCTATTCTGCAACCCCCCCCCCCCCGCCTTTTACAAGATCAGTTTGTTAGACATTCCATAACATACATGCAAACACCTGCCTGACCTTGAACTATATAGAACGAAAATATTTCCGGGCCAGATTGTCAGATTGTTCTTTTATCCAATTCCACTGTTGGGTCATTGTGAAGCACGCACCGAGAACTTACTTGGCGAAGTGGAATAGTTTTGTTTCACTCATGGTGATGCTGGTGTGGAGAAAATGCACTATTATTATGTGAGTCACGATTACACACGCTTTTTTACCGGCAAATTTTTGCGTGCAAAAATTCTCACATTAACCATACCATCTGTGACCGTTCGTCAATGAGTAAACTGTGTGCTTGATTGCGTGTGTGCCGGAAAGGGGGCAGGCGAAACGCGTTCCGAATCATTGCAAGCCAAAAACCAGCATGCAACTAACTCGAATGAGCTCAAAATCCTAAAAACAAATCAGAACTGATGGAACTGTCTGGGTGGTTTATACATAAAACTCACTGAAACACATACACACACATGAGAGTCATAAAATTAGACAGGAAACACTGTTTTTAATGGAGCGCCTTGTCAGTCACCTGGTCGGTCAAGCTCTCGAAACGGTGGGTGCATCGGAGAAGCTTAGTGATGAAATTTATGAACCGAACTGATGACAGACAGCAATGGAATTTCAAAGATCCATGCATGCATCGATGATCCGAACAGAAACGGTACGGTAATCAGAATACATAAACATCCCACATGTAGAGATTAGGGTAAACATTAGAGCGAACTGGAAGTGGTGAGTTACAATCCCATCACTGACACCGAATATCTTCATTTCTACGTTCTCTTTCCCACCTCATGATTTGAGTTAATTTTTATCAATTTGAGTGTGGATGCTCAACCATCTACATAGGTAGGACAGAGATGCAGTTACGTCACCGAATGACCGAACACATCCCGGTGTGCTTTAAGAAAGCAATAGACGACAAGTTTACAAACTGTTACGTCATCGAATGATCAGAAAGGGCTTGGGTCTTCAATAAAGCAACACTTATTTGAACAAAAACTTTGCGTCACTTCGACCCACGCATTTCAGGTCATCCACAATACAACAAACACAAAGTTACTGAAATTTGTCGAGGCTCTAGCCATTCACACTCTCAAACTCGATCGATGCAAAGAACGTGAACGGTTAGTTACATTAGTTTAGCTCTGGTGATTGACTCTCAACCCTCTCTCGTCCACTATTTTCGTGTTGTCCGTTGTGATGAGCGATCTTGTCTTCGTCGCCCATTTATTATTATCTCACTGACTATAAAACCATCACTTTGACTGCAAGATGTGCACGAGTACAGATGCAGCAGCGAAATGACCACGGACAATTTATTGTGCAAACCCATGTTTCTGACTTCTCTGCTCAAATTTTTGACGGGAAACCGGTGTTGTCAGTTTCTCGACAGTCATAATGTCATCATTTATTCTGTATTTGTCCAAATTTTCGAACACAAATGAACTCACAAACGAGGAATGAGAAAGATTGTGAAGAACAATTGAGTAAAAAATCGGAAGGCTCAAGTCCGAACGCAAGTAGACTAATACACCTTGTGCGCGGTCGAAATGGTTGAAACTATAGAGAATGAAAACAGAATCAACGGTACTAATTAGGAGATGGAGTGTGCCAATCTGTCAGAGCAACGGTTGCTCAGACAGATATAACTGATTAGACGTGAAAACATCTACCCTCCATCCCCCACCCCTCCTCAGACCAAAGAAGATGGATTGGAGTAAGCGGCAGAAACCAAATAGATAACGAATCGGTACTTGAATCCGTAAGTTTTCAATTTTGCACACAGTTAAGCGCGTGAAATGTGGGATGAGCAGCACCTGGATTCTCAAAACCCCTAAAGCGTGCCAACCAAAGGCTCAAACTATTCGGCGACAGTTATATAGTACGCATTCTGACGGTCTGTTTCATACGGTATGTGGTATGTGGAGCTGGATTCAATACACACATACACATACATGATCTGGTAGGGCAACCAGGAGACTACTGCGCGTTTGTCAACATACAAAACAATCGATCGATGCACGGAATGTGACTGGCATGGCTCACAGTTCATAAAAAGTGAAAATGAGCAATGTGGAAACCGGTTGATAAACAGAGGTAGTAAAGATTGCCATGAAGATGCATCGTTTATGGGGAAGAATGTGTGAGGGGCGGGGAACATGCAAAACAATGTGCGTGACATGCGAGCACGACTGAGGAAACGAACAACACCAACGGTAAACTTACTTGGAAACGGTTGTGGTCGTTGTCGTGGTGGTGGTCTTCATTTCACTAAATTCACCCTGTGAAGAGAAACGAAAGAGTGCATCGCGGATGAATATGACCGACAGTCAGTGAGAAGTACCTCGCCAATTTCCCGTTCGCATGAAACAAACGAGTGGGTCAAACGGTAGAACTAAGTCTCACTCTAATCGTATGAACCAGGACCAGGATGCTGAGAGGAGCATCCCGTGGGCGAAACAGAACTTCACATCGAGATTGAGGGGTTCTTTTCACAATTCCCAAGGGATATTATGCGTACAGTGGACTGCACATTGGACCTGTTTGTTGGGAAATACACTCTGTTAAGAGTACGCGAGAAGCCTGAAATATTTATGATCATAGTTCAGCTGGGATCAAGGTCTATGACTATCGAATAAACAATGACGGGATTCAACATCATCATTGTACAGCGTAATACAGTGAAGCGAACTTCACTTATTGATGTCATATGTTGAGTGCTGACAGTCGTCGTTGGAATATCGGAATCACTCAAAATCGATTCCGATGACTGTCATGATTTGCGTATACTTGCACATTGTCTACCTTTTTATGCTCTCTTCGTACCTGCTGGGGGAACGCTGGAACGAACGTCAGACCGAAGGGGAAATTCTTTGGTTTGTGGCCTATGAAAAAGTTGGCTTTACTATTGGATTCGGTTGTTGTAGCTAGTCTTCCAGGTTGAGGGTCAACGGTCAGATTTGAATGTGTTTTAGGTAATCGCGGTCGCCATTTGGAGTAAGGGGTTGACCACTGTAGATAACATTGACCGATGCATGTTACGCATGTCACCAAATACAAAGCCACGGTACGCGATATTTGCCGAGGATGGTAGTGAGTGGAGAAAAAGTAAAGGATGATCAAAGTGAGATATGCTTAAGAAAGCTTCAGTATAATCGGGGGTGGGTGTCTAGGCCGGTGGCTGGTCACTCTTCCCTTGCACCTCGCGAAATGCTCCCGTACAACCAAGTATCTCAAACAGCCTCTGACTTCACGCGGCGGTGTTTTCCCACCAAAGGGAGAGGAGGAAAAGCTGAAATCTAAGTTGGTGAGCCGCTGGTAGTTCACTTAGGGGAGCTGGCTAAAAACCCTGATTCCAAACCAACCACACACACACCTTTTCGGTTGTGGCGGTTGTCACCGGCTCAATTAAGTATAGAGGTGTACTGGGCACCTTGGGCATTTGGCCCCGTTCGAAGGGCGTAGTATCCGATGAACTGGACACAGGCCGCCAATAGATTGATGTTTTCCCCACACCGAACAGCTGCCCTGCGGGTCAGGCTTTGGCTATCCGAAGGCTCTGGTTTTGGATTCCTCAAGAAAATTTACGTGTATTGGCCTGGGCAACCTGACGATATTCAGTCCACAAGCGAGTCATGGACCGTTTGTCTTTTTTATTAAGATTATTGTACCGTGATTTGCTTCGTACACTGTTTGTTGACAGACAAGTATGAACTATATACTAATCAGTGGGACATAAGATGAGGGTATGGAAACCCTGGCCAGCAACCTTGTCCATATAGATCGCGTTAGGCTTCCCAGATGAGAACCTCGGGATCATGTCAATCAATAGTTAGAAACACCGAGCGACATGACTGAATGTCGAAAACAGTGATACCCGTGTGCCTTCTCCATTTCTGTGCAACCGACCTACTGAAATTCTCCGTTTTCTTTTGGACAGTGTTTTCAACATTCCAACTTTCTTTCCCTCCATTCCAGTGGATAGACAAAGAGAACAATCAAAAGCACTGCACGGAAGTGTATCGGTACATGGGTTGTACAAACATAAACTGCGTAGAATTAGGGCTCAGAGAAGAGGTCCATGGCGTGCGAACTGTACGATTTGCCTATGGAGAACCCATAACCTTTTTATAGATATCATAAACACAGAGCAGACGCAAATTGCATGGTGAAAAGCTCTTGTTAACAAAACTGAAGGCGATCAGTTAAAGACAAGGTAGGTAGGGAGAAACGGTTGCGGAGTGCGGTGGCCACTTAATTAAGATCATCAAAATGGTGATCTAGGGAACCTGAGTTCGAATCACATCAGCACTTCCCATCTTTCCTATACCACCAAGCAAGCAACCGTTGACTGTACACTAGTACACTGTACTCACTAAATGAACAAAAAGATTTTGAACTGTTCATGTCTATCTGTTTAATTTGTGAATAACTGGTTGGTTCACTCGGCAGTAAACTGCACAAAAATCGAAGCACGAAACTACACCGTGAACCGGGCATACGAGTTCAAAACTGTAAGTGTCAAATCAGTAAATCAGTCTAGAGGGATGCAAATACTTACCCGGTGACCTGCGAGTGTACGTTCAATCAAATCGCAGGCGAGTATATTCCCCTTCGACTTTGCGATTGCTAGAGCATCTTGACCATCCTAATAAGGGGTGGAGAAAAAAACTCGATAGAATTATTATTTTTTTCAAAATCAAATAGACAGAAACAGACAGAGGTAGATACGAACGGAACTCACATTATCCAGTAAACTCAAGTCTAACTCCGGTCTTTCCAATAACGTGCTGATTACGACCAGATCCCCATTCTCCAAAGCAAACATCAGAGCTGTATTGCCTGAGGTATCCTGCAAATTGACCTGCGCCCCGTGTTCTAATAACAACTTCACAACCTCCCGAGATCCGTTCGATGCAGCCATCATGAGTGGAGTTTGTCTTGTGGTCGTGTTTGAGCGTAAATTGACATTGCCTGCACGAAATAGTCGACTCAGGGTGGTCAGTGCGGCGCCGTTGGAGATCTGTGGATGATGCATGAAGGGGTTAAGTGGAATGAGTTTCGTGGATGGACGGTGAATGGGTGACGTGACTAAGCGAAGCCTGTTTTTCATGTTACGAAAATATCGGATTGTTAATAAGTCCAGGACAGAAAAGTGTATGCAACTGGTGGATGGATGTTCGTTTTCAAATCCTGCATGTGATCCAATCAGTTGGACGGGCCACAAACATCCAGCGGTGTACTATGATCCCCGAACCAATAACAACAACAACAATACCAGGTGTGGAGAAATGAAACGAGCTGGAACACTGAACAGACTCATTGTGTTCGTTAGAAGTCATCTTCCGCGATGTGCACATCGAGTTTCACGGTCATCAGCCCTGAGCTTTCTGAAACATACGTTTAGACTGGCTTAACCGATATCTAATTAGGCCAAATGCGTCTATCATATTGTCAGGGTGAACGAAACGGAAAAGCTAACAAGGAGAACCTTCACAAACAGACTAGTAGTTGCGACCGGCTCTCCAGGCCGCCGGGAGCTAGTACAGGTGCCATAGGGAACAAAAGTGTCCCCAGACTAAACCCCGATTAAATGTGACTCTTGTGTGGCCGAGCTACTACTCGGTGTTGTGTGGCTTGTTATGGAGTGAGTCGGTCTCATGGATACCAAATTAATTTTTTATAAGAACTCTCGAGAACAGTTTATCAAATGCTGCTCTACAGTGTCCCTGTTTGTTCCTATTAAGGGGGAATCTCTGTGACCTTTGCACACCTTGACGCTTTGTGCAATGCAGCTGAGTGAGCTCTTTGTGTAACAGGAAATGGTGTAGTCCGGTCTAAAACGGCGGCAGTTCGAAGTGTTGCAAAGCCCCGTTTGTTGGATCAAGATGCTTATTCTTTTCGTTTAACCCCGCAGATCAGGCCTAATTGCACCCTGGTCGTGGGATATAAATTCGAAATTAATCGCAAAGTGATCAGTTAGTCCCCGGTGAAAAAAATTGTGCAACCATAATAATTTAATGTTGATCATAATCCAGATTAAACTGAAAATCTGTGACCTCGAAGGATGGATCACACACACACTTCTTGGGGTCGAAGGACAGTTTAACTGTCATGCGTTTCATTGTCATGAAGAGGATGTCCTGTTTGTTTGTCTGTTGTTTGACTTTGTTTGTTATTAAATTTATAACCCTCAAAAAACTACTTTGATGAAGGTGGAAGTGTGCAATCACAGGGCTGTCAAGTGACAGAAAGAACAGAAGGTCAGATGAAGTTGTGTTTGGATTCGAAAGCACAATACCGGCAGCGATAGGATGGTGAACACCCCACCCCCCACCCTTTCTCCAGGGTTCCCTCTCCGCCGAATACCAGTGAATAGGCTATCAGAGACCGGCTCATTTTTCACTCTTTTAGATGAACCCCGGATCACCGATAAGATGACTACTACTAAGCTGTTAGTCAATTCTCACTCCGAAAGTCCTCGACAAGAAAGGAAGTGACTGATTACCTGATCAACACAGTCAGCTGAGCTGATCATTTGTGATCGCGCGCGCGCGCTCGCACACACAATTCAGACGAAACAATTTGTTAGTGTAAGTAACGATGGTTACGGACAGGCCATCGATCATACCGTATTTTGTCATAACCGATCCAAGAGATAGGAGTTAGCATAACGAAACGCAATGCTATTATCACAAAAAAGCAAACAAAAACAATCAAATCCGCACGCACACAAACACACGTGTTCGCCGATGAACAACGCGAAACAGCTGATGCACTTTTGAAATGCTCATTCATTAGTCAAAAATAATTATGAGCCACATTCTCAACGGGAGATGGTGCAGGGGTAATTGAGAGAAAGATACAAATACTACCAGTTGCTTTACACTGTACAAGTAGAAGTTTCGGCTGCGGTTTCTGTGTGCTTTGACCCGAAAAAACTGGGACAAACAAGGAAAAAGATCCACTAACACACAATCTTGAATCCGTTGTGTACCCGATAAAGAAAGCCGAATATTCGGTTTTGCTGATCGTGTAAAAACAAGTCACAATTGTTAGTTGTTGCAAGACGAATGAAAGATTACAAACACAGTTGTAGAAAACGCTGTTGGCGAAGAAATTTCCTATCGATATATCACATATGTATATATGCACTCTCCATGTCAGGCGACTCGGTATCCGAAGCTCGCAGTGTTGTGTCAAATGTCAAGACTGAGCCCTCGCTTCTTTACTGGATTCCAGTTCCGTAGTCGACTGTGCGCTGTATGTACATCTCGATGGTTCAGTACAGGTCAACAGTTAGATAACGAAGCGTCGGTGCTCATTCGTTGTGTACGTGTACGCACCAACCAAGTGCAATGGTGGCCCGGTGGTAACGTCACCAAATTATCACACCCCGGAGGACGAGCGTTCGAATCCCACCACCACCGCCTGACTTTGTGTGTGGTATGGCAGCCCTTTAATTGGCCGCTTCCCCCTTCCTGAAAATTGCATCATTGTTTATTCAATAAAAAAGAAGTAAAATGAAAAGAAAAAAATATGAAGAATGAATTCTACATGGAACCATCGAAACAATTCCAAAGTGATCGATAAAAGGAAGTCGTTAGACTTCATTGCTCAAGTGGGATCACCGAAGGAATCGGAAATCACGTGCCAGCCAGCCAGCCAATCGGACAGACAATGGATATTGCCTGTTTCAACTTTGCGCGGAACACGGATTGTTCCTCTGAAGCACTAACTTCTCGCATAATAAAGATACCGTCCTACTTGGAAGCCGCCAACGTCTTCACAGCGATGGGCCCAAATCGCCATCAAACACTGCTGCCGAGGGTCTATTGAAGACTGCTGCTCACCTGATCAAGACTTGTGGACATGGACCGATCTGTGTAACGAGTTCGCCTCTCCCTACACCTGGTAAAAAAATCGCAATAAGACCACCAGTAATGGATGCCCACAAAACAAGGCCAGCAGTAAGTCAATCGGCCTTCGGAACGGAGCTTTCTGATTGCCTCTCGGCTCAACCAACCGTGGAATGACTCAATGGGCAGTGGATGTTAACTAACAAATCTATGAGAACAACGACAGATTCTGAAGCGCGATTGATATAAACGGCCTCGGCTATCATGCTAGACCCCTCCTTCAGATGACGAATTTGAGGTGTAAATCGTTAAAAAAAGAACTGCACAAGAGCCAGTGAAATGACCGCGAGAAGTGGTGAATACTTTTTTTTTCTCGGATTTTATTAGACTATTCTAGACTCTAGCATCCAACGAAACGATGCTAGTCAATTTAGGCTATCTAATCTTTTGTGAACAAAACATTCTGACGTAATTAGTCAATTTATTGAGGAATGATTCCGCTCGGCTGACTGTTGTCTGTTGAAACACGATAGTTACCAAAACAGTCTTGCACTAATACCAAGTTGTCTCCGCAGCGACTGAAGAGATTGGAAGAAATGCTAAAGCTAATCTCTCTTGTTCTTCGTTCGACCCAATCAGATTATTCTCTCTATGAAGACGAGATTTACCGACAATACTTTCGAATTTCGTCATACACATCGACAGGTACATACAAACTAAACTCATACGCCGGTGTCGAAAAAAAATACGCCGCATTCTAATATTTGATCTATGCAAATTCAGGGTTTGCATCCAATCCGCTTGTACGTGTGAGGAGGAACCTCTGACTAGATGCGTTCTCCTTGATTAAAATCCAAAGGAGACGAGTCGGTTACAGTTTTGTCACATGGACGCGGTGTGACACCCAAACTACGACGACGACGACAACTGTTTAATCAGCTGAGCGCGGTGGATTGCACAGAGCAGCGCCCGATCTGGAACCTGTGTGACACACACACACACACACACACATCACGAGTCATCTGGAGGCGCGCTCGCAGCGATGGTGGTGGGGTGGGGTGAGGGTTCGGATTCACATACGTGCCCTCTCTCTCTCTCTCACACACATGTCAAAGTAACAGATTGATCTTCGAGCAACAACATGCAACAACCACACCGCTGAATCGTGCCTCTCACATGGCACAGACAGAAATCGACAGCACATCAAAAGCGCCGTGGACCGACAAGCCAATGTGAAAAACCATAAGCCGTAAACCCATGGAGACCATACATTTGCACATGCATTTCAGGCGAGATGCTACACGAACCGGCGATCTTTTATTCCGAGTTCGATTAAAAACTGGCTAGTTGACTGTGAATTATAACAATAGCCCGAATAGTCCCTCTCTCTCTTCGGCAGCACATTCCAAAGCAGATTTCTATTCTCTACAGGTTCAAAATGGCAAAACGGTAGAGATGTCTTTGACAATACCGAATTGGAATATGCAACAGCACCGATCAGTCGGTGTCATGAAGAACCGACCCGGGGGATCGTTTACATCCCACCACATCCACCACTTTGATTGGTGCGAAACCCATTTCTAAACGCTCCTCTGGTCCAAAGTCCTTGAAACCGATCGTGATGCCTGGAAAGAAGGGTACATCAAATCCTACACTTGATTGTTTCGACAAATTCAAGTTTCACCAGCATAACGCAGAAAATGAGTTGTGTGGGCGCGCACGAGAGATGGTGAGTGGAAAGCAACACGAGCAGAATCAGTTCACATAGATCGAGATGCAATTGGTTCAACGTGGGAGTCTCTGTTTGCAGGCCTAATGCGAACCGTGAAATTCATGTGCTGCGTAGGAGAATTGAGCTATGATTCAGGTGCAGTCCAAGGGAGGTCGCTGTACAGGTGAAATGTTTAGACATTTACATACGCACACACACAAACGCACATAGATATCCTGGGGTTTTATAGCGCAGACGATTCTTCCTCAACGTATGAGAAAATTGTCGGAATGAATAAGAACAAACACAATGGATCCAGCTTGTTCCGAGTGATCCTATTCCGAAGTACGATGAAACAACTGACAGAGATTATTCGACAGGATTTAGGCACTGCAAGCCAACTTGCACGAATCAGTGAGGCGCGGGGGGGGGGGGGGGGGGGGGGGNTCAATCCAGGCTCCTTAATTTATGGAACACCAATTATTGAAATGGAAAACTCTGTGATTCTTGGAACGTTTTTTTTCATTCAGTGGATTTGATTAACCAGCTTCTACTTCATTTTCGATCCAGTGCCAGGTGTCTTCAGTGTACCTCGTAGAAAAAGCTGAAACTGTACTATGCTAGCTTGGCTCGACAAAAAAAAACCCAGAACAGAGTATCACACTGTTTGCCTATTTCAAATTACAAGATAAGTCCATCGTCTTAACCAGAGCACAGATCGTAGGCAAACTAAAGATAAACATGTCCCCAATTCCATCTTCTCACTAAAAATAATTTGATCTGGAGTGTTTGGCCCTATCACAACAACTTCCCGCTATCTCATCACATGAATGTGATTAAAGCCGTATGTGAAGAAACACGTCGAAAACATTTGTTCACTCACGATCTGTGTGCTGCTTGTCCATTATTTATCAATGTATCCATAAGATGTTTATTTAATACTTTTCAGTCAACATTACAGAGTTAGATGAATAAAGCTACCCATCTCTGAGCTCTCTATCTCACCTTTTTTGTTTATTACACATCCACGTGTGATGAACGGCCGACGGGGCGAAACCCATAGTCACCTGCTGTTCAGTGGTGGAAACCGGCCACGGGACTTGGAGTGGGGCGAACCACATAAGGCCCTGATAGATTAGGCATGGTATTGAACCGGAGGACAGCACAGGTGTCTACCACCAAAGTTGGGTGGCGGTGGCGGGGCTTAGAACTCGAACGATAAGGTCCAAAGCAAGTCGGTGACAGCGACTAAACCATTGGGCCAGCACCATCCCTCTCTCTCTTCTAACAAGCAATCACCTTCTGTGGCTGATAACTTTCCGTATTCGGGATGCAGAAGATATAGGGAATACACACTAGTTTTGCAACGGTACACACATACGTGCGCACGCTGATTCGGAGGTTGTGCAACTCGCGCCCCAGTTTGCCCCCGGACGAGGATAACCAAACAGGTAGGTCCCGCATACTAGAATCGGTCTACGTGGGTTCGATTCTGCGTTGAACAGTCGGATACAATACTTGCTTCGTGCGTTTGTCGTGACTCTAAGCAAATAACCCACTCACTCTTTCAGCGACTGGGTTCAGTATCCTGAAGATCATTATTGGCACATAGCCATTGGAATTTCTCGTTTTCAGTGATTGCACTTGCTATCATGCATTCTGTGACACCATAGGCTCATAGTCAGGACACAGAAAGGACTTGATCGGCGAGTTGGATGATGCATGTGCAAGACAATCCTTTGTACGATACGTGTCCCTGATGACCTTCTGTGGACACGTACACACAGTGACAATTTATCCAACTTAATCAGTGCTAACACATTCGGAAAAGGGGACATAAATTACTGAAATGTTTGAATCACTTAAGTGATTACTGAATCATGTATCCTGGCTGTATAAACTATAATGTACTGGTAAGACATAGCACGAGGGTATCAGAACCCTCACCAGAAGACTGAGTCACATAAGCCCCGTTAGGCGACTTGTTTGGGGACCTCGGGATGATCGTAACACCTGAGGAGAGATACTGAATGACATAGCTGAGTGTTAGTGCATCTCCTCAATTTCCTTACCACCGTAGTCCACTGAAATTCTCCATTTTCTCTACTCTCACCCTACCTGTCTTTCTTCCACAGCTTCATCCTAATGGGTAGCAAAAAGACAGGACCCAATTGCGGAGCACGAATGTGGTTAGTGGCTGTACAAAATGAAACTGAAATAATGCACATCAGTCAATGAAAATAAGAACAATATGTTACGTTGGGTGTGTAGTTCAGTTCAGTTTGTACAACCATGCACTATCATGCGCCACAAGCTGGATTTAGACCTGGTCTAGGTTGTATCGACCACATCTTCACTCCTCGCCAAACTCTGGAGCTCCGGCATTCCTTTCGTAGACCCACCATCTCTGTCTTCCTGAATCTGAAAGCGGCTTACGGATCACCCGACCGCTCTTCACTTTGGCGCTGGCTTTCCTTCAAGGGTGTGTCCGAGAAGTTTACTCCAATAATATGATCTCTCTATACTCATAGCCAAAGCCAAACTGGAGCTTACGGCACGTTTTCACCCGAGTTCACCACGGAAAGTGGTGTTCGTCAGGGTTGCCCTCTCTCTCCTTTTCTATTCAACTTTGTTATAGATTTGATTATGGAAACAGTCCTATCCTCGTGCGCGAACAGTGGCATCGATTTAATTCCAAGTGGCAGGCTGTTTGATTTAGAGTATGCAAACGACATTGTGCTACTAAGTGAAGATCCAGTTGCAAGCCTATCTAGATAGTTTGAGTGCTAGTGTAGCCATATTCGGTATGCGTTTGCACCTTCAAAGTGTGAAAGGCTACTACAAAACTAGGTTGGTCCGGCAGCCAACTTCACCCTAACTGGGGAAGTAATAGAGCGAGCAGTTTTGTTATCTGGACAGCTAGATCTCACCCGGCGGACGCATCTTAGCTGAAGCGCGGATCCAGAAAGCTCGGTTGTCATTCGCCAACTTGAGACATCTGTGGTGCCGTCACGACATCCAGTTATCTGTGAAGGGTCGAGTGTATGCTGCAGCAGTTCGACCAGTCCTGCTCTACGGAACAGAGACTTGGCCACTAAAGGAACAGGATAAAAATAGATTGTCGGTGTTCCAACACCGCTGTCTACGTAGCATTGCACATGTCTGGTGGGGTAACCGGACTAGCAATGCTGAGGTTAGGCGTAGAGTTTTAGGCAGTCGCGGTCGTCCACTAGAGCAAGTGATCGACCTCCATAGATTACACTGGTT
>UZAN01043346.1:26873-41999 GCA_900618425.1 Echinostoma caproni
GGAGACTGGCTCACATAGGTTCCGATAGGCTCCCTCGCTGGGGACCCAGAGATCATGGTCACTCATGGTTAGAGACACTGAGTGACATAGCTGGGTGTCGCAAACCACCTCGTTGGTGGGGGGNGACATATGAAAGAAACGAAAGTTGCGGAAAACCGGAATTGAACTTGAAATCAGAAGTCCCGGTCATCGGCCAATTTCATAATGAGTTGGCGAATATGACATATCTGGTACAAGTTGAAAATGTAAGATGTTTTGGTGTGTGGAAGGGTCATCATGAAAGACTAATACACCTAGGACACCAACGTGTGATGCCAATAAGAGCTACGAGGAGCAGCTACGACGATAAATAGGGATACAGTGGTGCGTAGAATTGCATGAAAACAGGTTTGCTTTAGTCAGTTATTTGCAACACTGATACAGATTCGCATACTCATTGTTTCCTTATAAACACACCTACGGGAAATGATCTGTGAGTGAAAACGGAGTGTTTTCTGATCTGGAGATTAAAAGGATGAGATTAAAGTGAAATCCGTTATTTTAAATCTGCGTTTTAATTTCAAATGCAACAAGATATAGTTCAAGGATGTGTACGTTTAATCGTAAAACCCAAATCATGGTATAAGGCTTAACCATCAAAAGTCCGTTACAAATCTCCTCAGTCTAGATTTGCACTGAACGTGATCAATAGGGCAAAGGGGATTTTAAAAAAACGCATCCAAAATTGTCACACTAAAAATGTTTAACTAAATGATGGGAACTCACATTACACACAGTCGCAATCATGATGGGAGAGAAACCGACTAGATTGAATCGATCTGGCTCGGCGTAACCGGAATCCAGAATCAGATTGACTACAGGCCAGGCTCCATGGCCTACGGCATAGTGCAATGAGGTGCTTCCCTGGCGAACAGAGAAAGAAAATCAAACAGATAGAAAGAGACGCAACAGAGGGACAACGACTGTACAGCGTAGCTTGGTTGAATTCTACAAGTGGTTCCAGGTCGCTGAGAGCAAAACAACCATGAACAAGTGAGTTCATCCCACTAATAAGTGATTGCGGACCAGCATTTCCGATGCTTGGAGACATGACATGTGTTTTTCTCCCGGCTGGTACGTTCTCTATAAACTGACCGAGATCTATCAACGGTTGCTCGATGTGTGCGAGTGGGACAAAGCGCTCAATAGGACAACCACTCTGTGATCTCCACCACCATCACCAACACAGTACACGGACAACTTGGGTGTTTTTGGCTCACCACAAATAATTCGGGGACGTATGAACTGGGCATAAAACCCGAGATCAGCAATCAAAACATATCCTTCAAAAGAACATTGAGCTTGAGATTCTTCGTGTCATTTTCCTTGGAAATAACTTTTTTCTCATTTGGGAAAACGCTCCTGATCAATATTCAGGTAACAGTGGATCGAATATTGCACCCACCTCAAGTTAGTAATTTATGAAGTACCCGGTACAAAGCTATCATCCTTTTGGGTAGATCATAAACCCGGAGGCTTGTGCTGAAATACGTAAGGCGCGATGCCTGCATTAAGCTCGGGAAGATATTTTGTGATATATCGTGTACGTTCAACATGAAAAACGGTTTGATCAGCTGCCCGGTGGCTGAGTGAGTTCTATCTGTGAGGTGCCGGATTCGACCTCCAGTTGAGTCGATGAGACCCAACCAACTCGAAACAGCTGACTAGTGTTTCTCAGATCACGTCTCATTTACACGACGAATTTATCATATAAACAAATCAAATCCTCCATTCCTGTCATACAATTCTATTAAATTCAGTGTATGACCATATGGTGACAAACCACATGGTGTCAAGAGACCAAGTACGCATTCAATTCTCGACCCGAGGTCCTCCCTCATCACACACACACACATACACACACAGGATCATCGGAATTTCTAAAGTGCAAAATCAAAGGCCAAATGAAGGTCATCGGTTCGACGAGCGTAGAAAATGCGAATGCAAGTCGACGTTTGCTGGTAATCAACTTCGCTTTTCTTGTCACACACACACACTATGCTATTCTCTACACCAGATGCTAAGGTCAACCTGTCTAAATATAGATATCTCCTAGGTTGCATCTGATGGACCACCGAGTTAACTTTATCTTTGAAGTGAGCACGGACCGACGCGACTGTGAGCACAACGAACTTCGCTGATGTGAACAAGATCAATGCGTGGGCGGATCTATGCGCCGGTACTGACGCGCGCACATACACACACAGGTGCACATCATTGTTGTTACTCGTGGCTCTGTGCAGAAATTGGTATTTCCAATTGTTGCTGTTCGATTGGGCCGACTGTTGGAGTGGGGTGGGATCATGTTACCCACAGCAATATGCCTACACTCTGGTGAAGATCGTGATGAGTAAGCTTGGTAAATAATAAATAAAGCATGGGGTTAGCAGAACAAACTCATCTATCTAANTAACGGATTGAGATTGACAGGATGGTGCGAAAAGTCGGATTCTCCGTACTGGTGCTGATAATCAATTCTAACTTGCAGTTGAACGGTGTACAAACTGTCCGGCTTCGAGATGGCGTGTTAAGACTCTATGCGGATCGCTTTTCTTAGCATTCGTAATAAACGATATGCACACTTAAAGATCGCATGAGATGGTAGATACAACGGCAAGGAAAAGTGTTTTTTGGTGCTGCTATTACTAATGATTCCAGGGTTGGGTGAGAACAGTATCCAGACTGGATCTAGTACCTTCAACCCTTGTATGCATGTTCGAACTTGAGTATTACATCAGAGTTCTATGACAGCGCTAGTTAGAAACCCACATATCACCTATCTGGTCACAGACAATCACCGGATGCTAGTTATTCATGTTGTGGCAGATAACTTTTCTATCGTTCGGCTAAAGCAACGCAATGCCCATCTTGGGGGAGCATCTGATCCAAGTCCCCAAACTTAAGGTACGCAATTCCCAGTATCTAACAGTAGATTCTCGTGAACCAGAGACATAATTATCCAATTATTCTTCACGATCAGCGATGAATAAAAAAAATGCAACCGAATTCAATCCATTTGGAATGTTCCTGGTTGCTGTTTGAAAAGATGTTTTATTACGTAACCTTACGTGATGACTAGCCAATGGGTTAGAACCCCGGAGTCATGAAATCCTGTTGTTCAATCTTGGAGACCTGCAACCTGAACCACGTGACTCGAACCAACGAACCGCATTAGACCCCGTTACGTAAAGCGTAGTATTGAGCCGGACTAGAGTGAAGCTGCCTAACCTTGGAAGAAGAACCTCGTAACCAACGGAGCCTACTGAGCTGGATTCGATGAGACAGCGAGTTCTTGTCTGATGTACTCCCAAATACCCGACGACTTACTTCTAAGTTACTAACCCGCTCACTCCATCCCATTTGGGCCAGACTACGTAAGCATCGATTGTCGCACACTGCTAAACGACGGGTGTGTTCTACCCGCAAATCCAAGGTCTTACAACAGTAAAGCAGAACTGATCGTACAGGTTCAATGGATGCACAGAAATAATCTACATACTCCTGAAGCTGTAGTGGATTGAATTAAGAAAACGAAATGAGATTGGCACGTTATTTAGAAAATCATTTGCAATTAAAGTGCAATTATTGGACTATAAAAAACACCTAGGGAGTGGGATGGAAAGTGTGCATGATGATGATTGGAAGGTTTCATGTTTCACGTCAAGTTGCGCGAGTGAATCAAATGTGAAAAAACCAGCGTTTCGGTGTGTCATTCCAGCTCAGTTTATGAAGTGTGCGCAGATGGCACCCTTGCGTGAGCTCGAATCCCAGCGAGGTTGATCTTCTCACAATTCATAAACACATTAACACACTATCTTCTATCATCTGTCAACACTTAATTTGGATGAATAAACAATCATGATCGCAACAATGTGTCAGGAGTGTGTGTATGAGATGCTGCAAGTGTGTACGCAAGAGTGAACGAGCGAGCCAGTGTAATGTCTGATTTGACAATGTCATTTGCTTCTGTCTAATTGGCATCTTGCTCGCGTTGTTCTTTGGGTCACTAATCACTAATCACCTGAGTGAAGGCCCATATTATTACGCCGGTTTTGGGTTCGCTTCATACAGGGCCATAAAAGGCTTGTTGTGTTTGGAGCCGGTGCGTGTGTGTGTGTGCGACAAACGGCGAGTGTGTGGATTGTGGGTTAGTGATTGACATTAGAAACGATCGAAAATCGCGACACAATAGCAGTTGGTGAACGGAAAGAATGAAAGAATCGCGCGATGAGCGTACAGGTAACCAGAAGAACAGAAATTATTGAAATGGAATAAATTATTGCGTATGGAAATGGCATTCTCTTCCACGAGCAAGATAGGCACAAAGAGAATAAAAGGGAGTAAACCGGGAAATGGTACGAGGAGGCAACGTCGTTTATCATGCATTGCAAACCTAATCTGCAGCTCGGGCAGTGGATTCGAGACGAACACGTCCCGAAAGAATCACTGCGATGCTTCCGTATTCGGTGCTGTGGGTTAGAAGCGTCTAACCTCAGCCAACTTGACGCCAGGGCCGATTTCCAATGATTTTATAATGAATAACATATGAATGACGTCGTTTATTCCCATCTGCGCTGAAATACCCTATCTTGTCTCGGAATCAAACATGCACCGGGCAAATCATTTAAGGGGTGAAATGAACGCGCTCACACAGCGAAAATAAAGCCTAATGATTGTCAACAAAGTAACGACATGAACCTGATAGAAACCCTGAGTTATCGTTTACAAAGTTGCTGTGGGAACAAACTAATTTGAAGAGGTGATCGCTGGGGGGGGGGAGGGAGCAAAACAGTCAACATTGTATGATCGTAGCCAAACTGACAGGTAAATCCTTTTTCACTTTACCGTTGATCAATATCAACGCACTGTGCGTAGCATTATTGCTTCAGATAGTCGTAACGACGATGATAGTAATATCGCATACAGGCAAAGAGTAGGATACACAGACCACAGGAGAACAACTCACATTATCATCCACAGATTGCATCACATCACGTAACAGATGTTCGTGGTAGCCGTACAAAATGGCCACAAAATCCTCCAATTTTTCCAACTCTAGCTTTGTAGCACCGGTTAAATCGAACCAAATCGTACGGAGTTTGTCCATTTCGTTTTTCTACAGAGAAAAGTCAGAGCATCATTGTATAGGAAAGACGAACAAAAAAAATGAAGTGACGCAATCACTAATCAGTTGTGAAGGCAGTTTATCCCCTGCGTTGACTGTTGTGCTATCGTTCGGTCCCGACATTGAGTAAACTGACCATTCGAAATCGGATTGCAACACTTTTGTGAGGAGTATCCGTGGTGCACTGTTTGACCTATCAGGCCTATTTGGGGGTGGGTGGGTGGGGGGAGAGTGGTCATCTTTCAAATTGTTGAACCTTACTCTCCCCATCCATATGTGTGTGTGTGCCCGAGGAGCTGCTCCCAATGCACAGCAGCTACTGCCCAGTGAACCGCTGGGCTGTGCAAAGCTGTATTCTGTAACGGTGACAACAAGTAAGTCAGTTTTCACTATATCATTGTGATTTCTCGATGTATATGTATGTATACAGCAAATTCGGATGCATACTAACTAACCCTCAAACTCCGTCGACTGGGCAGACGACCGGCTGACCATCTGCAAGGAAGACAACCGTAGCAGGACGTAGTCACCAGTCAATTAGTGACCAGGCTCAGTATAGGTTGTGAAAAAAGAATGAATTAATGTCGCTCGCGTGGAACCCCATTAGGACCAACTAACTCTGTCGGTAGGATAGTCCGCTTTTAAACCAATGAAATACCAATCCAATCCTATTTCAGTCTTATATGATTCTTCGTTCCTGGGACCTGGGCTCTCGGTCTCGGTAAATGGACATTAGGTAGTTATCACAACGGAACTGAGCCTTTTAACTGTGCAGTAAATCTAGTTGGGCGATGATAATAATATCGTTTACTTGATATGTGAGAAAGAACCCGGGTGTCGAGGCAATCACATTTGATTAAAGTGCTCCGTTGACAAATTTGTTCGGTCTAGTGATAGCTGTGGCAGAAAAAGAAGGGGTTTGTTAGAGATAAACTTCAATATGAACCGGTTTCTCAAGTTCCGGGACATTTTTCACAGCCCTGCGATGGATATTGCCATTTCACTTAGTGTTGGATCGAAGTGCTTTCTTGGTTTGAAAAATTTCTCAAAGAATAGCATTTTTCTGAATGATATGAACTGCTGTCTTGTCATATCCCAATGAAATTTGATGAAATGTGCGATGCTAGAGACAGACAGGCAGGCGGGCAGGCAATTGTCTTTTTCCCTACTTCCTCACGGCTCTCCTCCAATCACTCACCTACGAAATCATCTGTCATACATGCACGGACTCACACACAACCACATAACCAACGATATTCATGCAGCCCACGAATCAATCGATTGAGGCGAATGTATTGATCCGATTGACAAGTAACTTGCGTTGAAAAGGTTGACTTAGTGTGTGAGCTGGTGCACACAATATCACAAGAATGATTGTCATTCAGTAAATCCAGTGAACCAATCAATATTTGGATCGTCATGCAGTTATTGAATGATATGACGTAAAGACACAGGGCAGGATAAAGTTCTTGAGTGGTGGACCAGCAAATCGAACTTCTGATATGAAAATAAAGGAAAAGCCGAATACATAGCCTTGACATGAGACCACTGTGGATAGATCAGTGGGAATGCGAGGGTTGAGAACATACCGCGGTAATCCATGACAATGTGGTTTGCTTCTTGTATTGATCCGTGAGAAGCTCACAGGCGTTCAATGCCTCCGAGGACATCACAAAACTGGCAGATAGGTAGGACGGTAGAGAGAGAGAGGCGACAAGAGGGTATTAGACAGAAACCAGATTTGTGTATATTATATCAATAATAGCGGATAAAGAGAATCTCATTGTGATTGGTTCGGACGTAAGCACGCCAAAATGGACCTTGATTGGGACCGATGTTAGTTAGATAAAGGCGAAATTCAATTAGACCAGGGTAAAAAAAGAAAGCAATTACATAATTACACTACAGAGGGCGGATAAACTACATGTGGCATTATTGGTGAATGAGGATTACACAGAAGACAATTNCCCCCCCCACCCCCCCCCCCCTGTCCGTACGCGCGGAAACATTTGAGTCGGAGGGAACAAACGAGGGAGTGGGGAACTTCACATGTGCGTAACAAGTCAGTCATGCGAACAGCACGCTGTACAGTGTGGTGAATTCGAATGTAAAACTCTGCCTATGCGATCAAAAGTCCAAACACGGCACACTTTGTGCAATTGAACTTCAGCTGCTGAACAGGGCTCACACAGGTACGAGTACACACACACACACACACACACACAGGCAGCTCAGTTCGTGTCATCCACTAAATCACACATCCCACGACAAAGTACTGCACCCACCCACTCCCTCTCACATACAAAATGATCACCATGTTTGAGAATCGTGATGCGAACCGAATGACACATCAAAATGAAGGGTCGCTCTTCTTTCTACAGAGATTACAACATTAGTAATTCCACGCGTCGAATCTATCTAGATTAGATATCTTTTCATCGCTAATGTGAACGAAATTCCACTCGATGCAGAGCACAATGAACGTTTTGCTATTGTAAAGCCACTAAGGCTGTGCGCGTTCTTACGTTCATGCATATCACCAAAGAGACCACTCTCGTTGGGTGTAAGTACGCAAGCATGGTTTTCATCTCACGGAGTTTGTGGTCCTAGGCTGCGGTACTTCTTGTCTTTCCTCGAAAGTTGATTTAAGCATCCAATCTGTTTTATGACTGATTTTTTGGTTGATTCCGCACTAACTATCGTGCACATGTGAATGCGGATCTGGATTACACTGATCTCAAGAAAGCTGTTAGGATATTCCCATGATAGCATTGAGAAAACGAGCCGGTGAGCGAACAACTGTTTTCGGATATTCCTAGTCATGCTCTTACATATCATGTAGTGAAAAACATTCTTACGTAATGATAGCCATTGGCTCAGTTTAAGGTCATTAATCGGAGGCAGAGAGTAATGGAGATGTATGCGTGTAGGAACGTTTAGCATGTTAGTTGATGTGACCTTTCCCCACTTGGGTCAATTGACACGTCATGTTCTCTCTTGGTTTTCACACCCAGCGTCGTATTTTGGGCACACAGGTTAGGGCCTAGTTAGCGACTGACCATGGCCAGTGTCCGAACTCGGGCCGCCTTCGATCGATTGAGTGGGAAACGATCTTGTGCTCGGTGTCGACGAGATAACCCACGATCGCGCTTGAGATATAGCCAGTCTCCCCTGGGACTTAACGATCGCGGGTGGTGCTCCTTAAAGCGCTGAGACAAATGCCTTATCGTACGACCTATGTAACATGCGCCACAGAAGCACTAAAAATAGTAAATTATCATGGTATGATCAATTTCGGCAGTTTGTCTTTCACTGGTCTAAGTTTGGCCGCTGGGAAAGTGGAATTCACAGCCGCTCTCAGTGATTGAACTAGGCTCTCTTTTAGGCCTGAATTTCTCGTGATCTTTCGTTTCGGTGCAAAATTCTATTATTTTTGACAGAAAAAAAGATAATCTAACGAAAATTTGTATCTATGTTTTTTCTTCGATGACTGTCAAGAATTGCAAAAGTTGTGATGATCGAGCATATGTATGGGAGAGGAGTATTCTTTTTGTTTGTGTGTACCGACGGCCGGTCAGATCACTGGCTTTCCATTTATTTGGTTCAACAGAGCGATGGTTTTTCACAAGGGCGAACTTTAGACACGCTCACACAATCCGGTCACAGGTTGTGGATTGGAAATTGGCATAGACGGGTACAATATAAGAAATATTTCTCGGAGGGTTGGTGGAAACAACAAGTGAGTTTTCAGGATCGTATACACCGATACAATTAGTTGTAAAGAATGCATACAAGCCCGTTAGATTCCGATTTTTGATTTCACTAATCAATCATCCCTTTTTGATTGAAATACCGCAACTGGAGAATACAAAGGCGTACGGGAATTTTTCTATCATCCCAAACCATCAGTTGCTTTTCTAATAAACACACTAAAAAAAGTGTCTGCATTAGGTCGAATAAGCGTCGCGCTACATGTAAAACGCACCACTCAAAATGTAAGGTAACTAAAATCAGGCAATAGAATTTGCCAACCGCGACACTCAACGGGTGGAGCGAGCACATCGCAGATTGCAAGATGATACATATATTTCATTGAAAAAAAAGTAGAATCAAGCAAACACGTGAGACTAGAAATCTGATGGGTGCAATAATCGTCGAGAACTAATGCTGCACCGGTTGACTCACCTGTGATTTCGTTTCGGAATTTGTCGGACATGATACGGTTTTAAAGTCTTCGTTTCGGTCACGACTCTGATTCGGTACATGGCAGCACACGAAGGTATTGGGATGAGAGGAAACGGGGAAGAAATGGAATGGGTGATTAGGGACACACATACGGGCACGCGCGCGCGCGTGAGAGAGAGAAAGATGGTGCGATAAGAACAATCTTTGTACACAAAATGTGTTCACTGATGCAGAACAAAAACGGTACACTTTTGATGCTTTCCCTATGACGTGTCCTTTGAGCAGCCTGGTTGAGCAGTAGAAGCGAAGATCGGTATCATGTATCTCGTTCGAAAGCTTTTCAGAATGGCTAGTCTGTTCCTCATACAATAGTATAACATGAGATAAATATTCCGTAGACACTGAGGATTTGCAATGGGAATGGAAAAAGATGAGTTTAATTTGAAGAAGTGCGATGAAGTAACAACAATCAATGGTTTATCGGGGTGCGCAAACGGGCACACACACACAATGAGGGTAAAAACTTTATCACCTGTGATTTTTTTCGAGTGAAAAAGTCCGAAGGGAGGAGGCTATCGGGAAAGAGAAAGCGCCAATCGAAAAATACGAGGAAGATGATTCTGAGATTTGCCAGGGCTAAAAAGAACAAAATTTAGGAGACCCAGCGGTAGAAATGGATGATTAGTGATCAATGAAAGACTGTTTGAGTTTAAACGGTGGAACCATGTGGCCGTGAGTCCATGCTTAGGATGCCAACTGCCTTACCCCTAAAATCAAGTATGTCTCCCTATCCTGTCCCATCGGTGGAAAAACTACGGCTGCTAACGGAACATTTTGATGTGCAATCGAAAGCAATGTAACACAGTGCTTTTTTCTTATTCACGACCAGATAAAAAACCTCCAGCTTCGCTATTAGCCAACAAAAGTACCACAACTATGCGGTTTAGGATTTGCAGTACCCGTATCTAGCACCCCAGATTTCGTAGACCAAACAAGGGAGCTGTGTCTAGCCGGCATGTCAAGAGCTGGAAGAATGACTGCGAGAAGTGGTGGGAAGCAAAATGCACAGAGATGGAGAAAACTGTGGCTATTGGTAAAAGTAACAATGTTTTCCGCCAAATTAGGAATATAGGATGGTGGGTGTGAGGTGATGAAGGAGTCTGACGGAACACTGAATCATTTCCAGTAACACTGTCTTGTATGATGGGAAGGATGTTTCAAGAATCAGTTCATCTGGCAAACGTCGATACTACACCTCCCAATTCCTGCTTTAAATGGGAAATAATACTGCTGTCTACGATTAGTCTTTCATCTGAAATAGAGGTTCCCGGGAAGTAAATTCTCTAAAAAGATATAAGCCATCTAACCTAGAGGCGTTATCCACATCGGGATGGAGTGAGTTTTGGTTTTGGAGTTGACGAAACTCATGAGCTAAGCGAGAGGAGCCAGTGTCAAAAGAATGGGGTGAATCGGTTGTCTTAATGATATATAAAAAAGCTGACAACTTCTCTTATGAAAACCACATAGCAATCAGTTTAGTCAACATTACCTCCAAACTTCTTGTTGCCATCAAATTAAATCGATTGTCTGCCATACGTAAACAGTGCATATGTGAGAATCGGACTGGTTTTAGATCCGGACTAGATTGTATAAACTGTAATTTTCACTTTTGGCCAATTCCAGAATACACACCCCTTTCGGTGGAGCCACTGCGTGTGTGTCTTCCTCGACTTCGTATCGGATTTTGACGCAAACGACCGCTCTATACTCTGGCACTGCCTTTCTCTCTGAAGGATGTGCCCGAGAAGTTTATTTCAATATTACGATCCCTCTATACTAAAAAAAACAAATCGAATTTCGAGCTTACGGCAATTTTCTCTCAAGTTCATCATATGAGAACAGCGACATCGTTTTGCTCCCCGGTTGGCAGACTGTTTGATCTAAAGTATACAGACGATAAGGTACTACGAAGTGAGGATCCAGGTAGATTGTAAGCTCTGCTCGATAGTTTCAGTGGTAGCGTTGTTATGTTCAGTATGTGCTTTACATCTTTAAAGTGCAACAAGTAGTTACCGGACTAGGTCAGTCCAGTTTCCAACATCACTCTCACTGGAGACGCAATAGAGCAGGTACACAAATTTTACTACCTGAGTAGCTACATCTTACAAGGCGGACGCACCACAGATGAAGTGTCGGCACGGAGACAGAAATCATGATCGAAATGAAATTTGCCAACTTCAGACATTTGTGGCACTGTCGTGATATTCAATTGTCTGCCGTAGCGATGCTGTAACATGGTGCAAAAACTTGACCACTATGAAAACCAGGAAAAGACAAACCGTCGGTGTTCGAACACACGGCTGTCTACATCAAATGCAACACGAATTTGGTGGGGGCAACCGGAAGACTGAGGTTAAACACAGAGTTTTGCACAAACCACGGTCATCTACTGCAATTGGTAGTAGTATGATCAGGAAACTTGCTCACACAGACCGCGTTAAACTCCCTGGATCCGGCATTATCATAACCGGAGGTAAGAGACACTGAATAGTTATGGTTAAGTGTCGTGAATAGTGATGCTCATGCAACTCAATTTCTTCGTGTCCTTAGTTTACCGGAATTCTTCATTTTTTTTTGGGCGGTGCTTCCAAATTTTCAGTCTTTATTCTATCCTCGCATGTAAGGGGGCAGCAAAAGGCAGTAAACAAAGTTGTTGCACGATAACGCTTTGTTAACGGCTGTACAAAATAAAAGGGAACCGAATATACAGTGCGCACCTCCCATCTGATTGGTTATCGCGCTTCGTTAGGTAGAAAGTCCAAAACGTGCGTGAATTCACTACTGTTTGACCAGTATCGAGCTTTTAGGAAAACCAACCGATGCAGCACGAAAATGACCTATTTTGGGGATTACTAATCCACCACATGTCTGTCCCACAATCACGTGGTTTGCACCCAGAGCCGACAATCAAAGTAGTGTCTAACCTTGACGGACGATTTAGCCGTAGTTCGATACATGTAANTGTAACACGTGACACTGGTGCAAGGCCCAACCCCGGATACGAGGACAATTCACGCTAAGACTATAGTGGAAACACAAAGAGGCCCAGACAAACAATTTATTTAATCGAAAGGAAACGCTAAACGAGCGTCAAATGTAGTGAAACGTAATGTAGTGAACGCCTAGCAAAACAGAAAACAAGAGACTGGATGAACTGATTGTACACCATTTACAGCTCATAGGAATACCGACACATCTATAATGAATGTGAAATACAAAAAATAGCTTGGGCGGTTAAAGGGGATAAGCCGAACATATGGCATAGACCAATCAGAGAGAAAAGTTACACTCCCAGCATGTTACAAATCCTATCACACAAACAAGACAGAGGTTAAAGTCTTCCGCTACCTGATGTGTCTGGACAGATGAGTGTTGGGAGATACTACTCACATTTATGAGTACTACGGAAAATAGGGCGATTGGCGGTTTCTTTGGACGGCCTAATGCAATGCCTCAAATAATAACTACGGTCTGTTTCATTCATTACCCTGTGGTTCTGGGATTTGTGATGAGATGTTTAAAATGAGATATCTACCTATTTGTATACCGAAATATCGATAGCCTACCTGTGATCCGCAATAAACAACTTTCCTCCTCTTGTGGAATTATAAGAATGAGAATTGGAAATTTCCCTAGTACTCAAATGAGAACAGCGCACGGATAACTTCACTTGTTTGATCAACCACAATAGGCCAGGTCATAAATCGAAATTCACCTAATATCCCGTGCAGCTGACGGGACTAACACCCGAGATAATGTTGCAAGCAACCCGAAAGGAAGAAGGCGACAACCACAGTGAGATAGATGGGATAAACTATCTACCCCATGTAGTCAGGAAAAATTGCTGTTCAGTGCTGAAAACCCGGTAATCTGAGCCACGGAACTCTGGAGTGACGAACCATATAGGGCCTGGCTAGGTTAGGCGTGGTATGGAACCGGACGACGATTAGTAGCTAGCTTGGATGCTGATTTGATCATAATCAATCTGATAGATATTGCGGAAGACAACACGACTAAAAATCAGGGGAAAAAAAAGAATAATGAGCACATATCAGTGCGATTGGTTGGTTGGGGATGACAATTCTCAACCAGTTGCCCTAGTCGAAGTGGCAGCGATTCGCTGATCTGGCTGACCCCGCATTGTGACTTTTGGGTGCCTCTGTTTGGCGGGGAAAAACCACCGCCACATGAAGACAGTGAGGAGAGCTTTCGCAGCAGAGGCTAAACGAGACGCTTGGTTTCCGCAGGAGTATGGGCGCGAGCTACTAGGGCAATTTGATCAAACAAAAGTGAAAAGGTCACACCTGTTTCGAGTCAGCGAGTCAAAGCAGAAAATAGGGAAACGGGAAGTACCTTGTTATGTAACCTGAACGTGCTGTTTGTGAGCCACTTCCCCCCCCCGCCGCCCGTCCGCTGCCGCCGCCAAGTGAACGCCGTCGTGTTCTAATCAGATTTGGAGTGATACTATTTCGTTAGTTCAGTTCAGTCTGCAAAACTACTAACAATTCGATGAGCGGATTTTGGTTCCTTTCCTTCGGTCGACCAGTTGGTGGACGAAGAACTAAGCAGTAAACAAGGCGAAATTGTTCTCGAAAGTGCAGAAATGATCTGGCCCTTTATGCAATAATCACAGGATGTTCACGTCGAGAGAATGCATTCACTAAGGAGAGGAGGTAAACACGGAACGTGAGTGGGGCTATTCACAAACGATCAAGAACGTGAAGAGAATCGCAATTCCATCATGGTTTCATCTTGCGTGTATAGATAGCAAAATCCGCTTATTTTCCTTGCGACTGAGGACTAGACGCGCTTCACACCGCGTAGACGTTCTACGGTAGGGCTTGTCGATAATACCGTGGTATTCATGAGGATGCGTGTGCACTTGCGTGCGCAACAATGAAGCACGCAGGCACGCACACACAGGCGGGCAAGCAAGTGATGACAGGGCACTGCAAATCTGGCATACTGATTCATGATTAATGAACTGGTAAAGCGGATCACGCAAAAACGTGATCTTCACGTAAAAACGTGATCTTCACGTAAAAATGCACATGAATTGTGATTAGATATACATATATGTGCACACACACACACACACACAGATGGTCTGTGAGGAAACAAACAACAAGAAAAAGAGGCGAGTCGATACGGGGCCAAAACAAAATGGCATTACTCAAGGAATTTGACAACCTGGCAAAACATGCCAGCATATCGAACTGTGTGTACGTGCGTGTATTTAGAACACATTCCAACATTGAACGCTTGTTTGAACTATTTTGTTTTGCGATGGAGTGAAGTTTTCGCCAATTTCCTCACTAATTCGATGAGAATCGCATGAGTGATGGATTCTCCGCATGTAAGCAGATGACAAAACGTGTCCCTCGGGGAGGAGAGTGTAATATTACAATTCGAAACTCCAGTGTTCGGATGACGATTTGGCGTGCGGGATCCAGTGAAACGTTCAGAGATAACAACAAGAACCCCAAACGTGGACCGAACAGCGTGCATCAATAGATCCCGCAAAAGTTTGTTAACACATCACGATTACTTCATGAGCAGAACGCATGCATGCTACCCACTCGATCACCGGGCAGCTGCTGATCAAACCTCAAATGTCCTTAACCGATTCACGAAGCGTATACACAACCGATAAAGTCTGTTTCGTCATCCCGCACCGTTCGCCAGACAAAGTCGGCGTGAGGGTCAAACATAGCAAA
>UZAN01043347.1:1170-13449 GCA_900618425.1 Echinostoma caproni
GTGTAGTTATCAAATTATAGAAGACTGCTCTCCTCATGGCATGCGAAGGTGAACATGTCAGTTAAGTTTATTCGCCACTGTGTACTACCATCCGTTTCATGAAAGGTGAACGTGTTTTTCACTCGAATATTTCATATTTCCTTAACGATATTGTGAATTCCAAGCGACTTCTCTCAGTTTGAAGTCTGTTACATCTACAAACTTTCAATTTATCAGCACAAACTCATTTCGTCGAATCCTTTCAGTAATTATTTCAATTCGTCAGCAACACTTAAATATATGAAANGCCGGAATGAATGTCGGCTATATTAATTTGGAGATAATTTAGACGTTTCAGGTATATCCATAGAAATGGCGAAAACGTTAGCAAAACATGTTGCATAAAAGCCCACCAACATATAAACCGCGAATATTTGTACCCCATAATAGTTCACAAAAAGTTTATTTACAAAGGAGACTCACAATAGTACCAATAGTTCTGAATAGCACGAATGACTAATTTTTGGTTTTTGGTTTCTTTGTTATACCCGATCATAGTGAACTCTAATTGTTTTTAATACATTTTACTGAAAATGCCACACGACCAACAGAACAATTTTTTTTCATGAGCCACAATGATCAGTGCAATCAAGTCCTGCTTTCGCAGATGTGCAAACATTCACCCCTCAATGACATTATGTCCTGAGGTTTGCTGCTGATCGATCATTTGAAATATGAAATTATAAATTTAAATTGTTAAGGTAAACAATGTCTGCCGTCATTCAAATCACCCGTAACTAATAATTACCGCATTACCGCGGTTTAGAACAAATTTGTGAACTGTTTCTGTATTCTTTTCTATCGTCGGTTTTAGCAGTCAATGTGTGACACCCCCTAAACCTTGGGCCATTTAAAGTTCTTGTTGTCAGGCAATCAGTGAACTACGTTTGCTGAAGCACTAATGAAGGAGAGCCATTTTGATCAGCCAGGTTTTAAACAGTAGGATCTAATTTGTTTAGCTTGGATTAACCGGAAATTGTCTTTTAAAGGTAGATTACGTATTTATACTCTGGCATTTACCATTATCCACGTTTTTACCATGTGCCACAAATCTGAACTGTGATAACATTAGCTTACACATTGAAATTCGATCAATGAATAGCTGACCTAAGCATTTTACTATCCAATGCCCGCACCCATCGGGAATGAATTTTTATCAATTTGCATACAAAGTTACCTGACCACTTAACCAAAGATGTAGTAGATATCCCAATAAATAACTCATGTAAAAGCTCATCACATACACTATTTAGTGTTTTTCAGTAGCATACCAAATTATCCAACTACTTCTAACCATCTGGCCACAAGCGAGTTGGCCACATTTCTCAAAACGTGCTTGATACACCGTGAAGTTGCAATCCATCACAGATAACCAAATAAGATTCTCTAGTGGTAGTTATCTGTCGATCAAGGAAACTCGTCATTATTCATCTTCATCATTTACAAAATAAAACCCAACAGTGTATCTGAAAACGATTTGCAGTAGGACAATATCGATTCGCACTTGTCACGGCGATTGGACTGAAGTCCCTCAGGCACGCTGATGAGCAGTTCACATGAAGTTTGAGATGACTGGTTTTCTTTGTTCCATTCACTACTTGGGTTATTCATTGTGGATCACCTAAGGCTGGCTTTGTGACATTCAACTCACTGTACGAGATTTGTAGATCAAACGAAAGGACCAGTCCATGCTTTCAATGAGTATTGTCATACAATGTACACATCTTCGGAGTCTCCGTTGAGAGAATACTGAGCATGTTGTTAGGAGGAAATGCAAAAAGAGGAAATTCGGTAAAAATTACTTCATGATGTTTTGCTATTACCATCGTATTTGTCTAAGCACGATATTGGGAGTTATCTCAGTTCCCAAAAACCCTAATAAGTGGGAGATAACAAACAATGGCGTCTGTTCAAGCAACACAATGAACTTCCCAATGGTGTAATCAAATAAATAACATAAAGTAATAGCTCAGCGATAATACAGACATTCAGCGGTTTTTGCTCAGCAGTTTCGTCGTTTTCCTACTTCTAATTTCAAAGTTCGATACCGTATGTGGCTGACTTAATACCATTCAATCGATTCTATCGATAGCTAATGGTTCATAATTTTGGAGTCGTCTAATAGGATGATGCGTCATTCCAAATAAACAAAATGGTGAACAACTGGCATTGCCAATTATTCAAATGTGAGCAGAAAATGGTGCATTCATTGATTTTCCCAGTGTTTCCCAGTAATATAAAGTAACTGGATCCGTAATAAATCCTATTTACGTTTGGATAGGTGTATTGTTGGATACAATCCCAATTTGGGGAGAATTGTAGGGTTCTAATATCGCACAAACGGTTCTATAGAAATGACTAACACAAAATGATTACCACATGGCAATAATAATTTAATGCACCAATAACCCGATTTCCAATGCTAAAGTATTCTCTAGCAAACATTTTGCTGACTTCTGCATCACCAGGAATCTATGCCATACTATGTTTAGCATTGCCTTCAGTGATCATCATAAACTGGAAGAATTTGAATGCCACTACTCAAAACCTTCTGGCCATGAAACCTGTGTGACAAGTACAAAGAGAACAATGCAAAATATTTTAATCGAAGTATTTGAGCCCTTCTGGCAGTAATCGCGATCATTTATCTCCGAATTTTTGTTAAATTGTGTTGAAATCTTAAGCTTAACCTCAAACTTAGGAGCCATGACAAATATGAGCAAATTGAGTACGTGAAAGAAACTCGCTCATCAGATGCCAGTTCGGAAATTCCGCTGTTCGAAACAAACCACAAAATGTTTGTGTGAGATGAAATGAGTTCTGTAAGTTAAACGTTTAGCTATTTTCACCGCTGATCAAAGTGTACCATCCTCGACAGATCCTCGGCCTTATTTAAACCTGTAGAAACATCTTGTAAACTTACGAGCTACGTTACATTTTGGTTAGTTGTTTTAAAACGTCCGCTGAACTAGTGCTTAAATAGTTTGGCCGACTACTGATTGCTTTACTTAATACTGCACGACTTTATTAAGTTTCACATCATCAATTCGTAATTGCAAAGACGTTATGCACGCCTAAGATGTTCTAGGCGGTTCACTGCAAATTTTCCAAAAACCCTCTTTTGCTTAGCTCTGACATGATCGACCACTAATTGCACCCAGAAATGTGACAGGCGAAGAGCACTCAGAGGTTTGACATTTTGATAGCGCGCATCACACTGCTTGCGTGTGTCACAAACGGAATCACACTTTAAAAACTCCCAATAGTTACCAAACTGAAAAGGTTTGCTTGTCTATGCGCTAAAAGAGATAAGTGCACTGTGACAAATTTACCGAATGAAAAAAACTGAAACTACAAAAATTGTGATAATGGGTTTTCCTCTGTTAGGGGTCTTGTGGGTATGTCAGAATGGCAAAACCGACCGGTTCAAAGTCATCACTTGTGACAGACGTTTCTTAAGTGGGCTCCAGTAGAGCGGGAGCTTACCGATTATGCGAAATACGTGAGAAAATCTGTAGCGATCTTCCTTCGCAGCGGTTTAACTAGGAATACATTCTGTCATCGTTAAATATAAATCCACGGATTATTGCTGATTGTCAATTAGGAATTCTTATTCAAGTTGTTGTTTGGCAGATTTGAAGTTTGTGTGATGATCGTGAAACGTTTAGTAGTCTCGATGGTATCCGAACTCATGCATGGACGCCGCCTACGCTTTGTGCACGCTCATTCGGTGGATTCCGGTGAATTCTCGGGAAAACCTGTCAGCTCACATGTTAACTGGTGGATATCTTATGCCCCTGTAAGTTGGATGTGTGATCCGTGCTATCGGTGTGGCCTCGTAGCTCAGCTGGTACAGCGTGCGCGTACAAAGGGTAGGCGGCGTCCATTCGTGGGTATAATTCTACCGAGGCTACAAAACGTCTCACGGTCGCCATAGGAATTTTTAGTTCATCACGGAAGGGTTATTTATGATGCTTTATGAAGTGCATAGTTCCAATTAATTTCATTGACATCCACACACGATTGGTTTATTCTCAAGACGGTTTAGAAGTGTATTCATTTTGCGTGCAACAACACGTACATTTTCAAAAACTCTGACTGCGTTGAAAATGCTACCACTTTAGTTATCGTTTTCTTCTGGTACTTATTATGTGCAATCATTTGTGCTATGTTTATATACTGGTCACTTATGTCACACTGAGGGTTCTTGTACTAGTCACTTTTGAAATTCTCAGTTTAAAAGCTTCAAACCTGTAGATAAAAATGATCGTGCTATACCATTGACTCAAACACTTTTTGGAAAGGAGGTCTTTTGAATGACTTCGCCATTTATGCTTCAAATCGTCCTACCCGAAATTACCCAAATATTTGTGAAATAGGGTTGATGTTTCCTACTGGACCATACACTGCGTGCTGAAAACGTGAAAACCTATGAAATTATTAGTCTCAAATGGTTCCAACCACCTATAAATGAGGTCGCAAAATGAGGATTCTTCCAAACGCATTTGACTATTCCTCGTTGCAGTTTTCTTCTCGTCAGGAAGGTGGACTGCTACCGACAGAAGGTTTAAGTTCGTAAGCTAATTTGCATTATTTGAATCACCTCAAAACACTCTGATTGGTTTTGACCGTTGCTTTTGATGTTTAAGCGGTGCATACGAATAGAGAATCCCTTCACTTGCATTTGCTCATTCATTTCAACACCATGTAAATAACTGGAGTGAGCGCACAAAGGAAAACTGGTTATCTGTCACTATACAGGTTATTGCGGTTACATACCCAGTTGCTTGGATAGAACTGTGCGGGATTCGCTTGGGTGAAATGTGCTTTCCAGTTCTTTTCCTGGACAACTTATCACCTCGGTGAAATACACTTGGTTTGGCGCAGGCGGCCAAATTATTTGGGAATGACTATAGGCAAACGTCAAAGTAAACCATTATATCAAAGTGAAACCTGGATACCGATTTGACGAGAGAGAACTGTCCAACATTTTTCTGATCCATTAAAACAAGGATACGTCATTTACAGGATGAAGCTCACGACATGCTATCACACAATAACTCATAGTAAGTGGAAAAACCCGATGAAGTGAGAACGTTTACCATCGTCGTAACTCCAAGTAGGGCAACCATTACCGGAATTATTCAAAGTTCCATCATGAAAACTGTCGATTTGACCAGATCTGTTACAATGGCGTCATGTTTGGCGAGTGCACAGTCAAGAAAAACCACTCTCTATTGATAAACCTATTAGGAAATGTTCAAGATACCACCGCTGCACGTTCTTTGAATCCCTTTGTTGTATTGTGCGTAGTTGTCAATTACTAATCTCGGACCATTTGGTGAGAACTTTATCCAAACGAATAAGGATTAATGGTCAAGCTCACCGCACCAACATTCTCCTAGCTGTCAGGGTGGAGAGTAAACACGAGCATAGGACGTGCATGGGCGTTTCGAAGGAATAAAAATACACAGGAGTGATTCCACTTCCAATGAATATAAAACCTATCACCATGATCTTGATGCGCCAGTTAATGCGCTATTATTGTTTCCTTTAATTCAGCTCTTGCTTCACTTTCTACTCAGGGTTCCGTACTGCGCTTATTTGCATCAGCTGAGCATTTACTCCAACAATTGCAATAACCTATTTTCGATTCAACCAGACTTTACAACTGGTGGATAACTCCATGGGCACGAACCCCTGACGTTAAATACCTGTCCTACACAACTCCTGATAAAGATAACCAAATACATTAGAGAATGCAGCGGTTGCAAACGAAACCTGTCCAACAGTGAGTTCAAGCGGTCTACTTCGATAACGACCACCTGGATCCTGGTGCGAAATGTTCACATCACTTGGTTATTGTTCTTCAATGTTGGAAAATTACTTTAATTGGTTTCCGTCTTAAAATCTCACAATAAATGAGACATAATGCAACATAATTTTGCATTACGTGACGATATTCACTTAACCGGTTAGTTTTAATTCCCAGAGTAAAAGAAACACTAGGTATATGATATTTGCGCAAGTCAAAAGGCTCATAGATGAGAATAATTGGTATGCATTCTGTTGCGCATTTCCGTGTCTGGGTTTCGAATAATTCCACTTACAAAGTAGCACTATACAATGCGCCTTTTGCGATTTCAAATCCAGTCAAATGTTTTCTTCCCGCTTTTTTCACTAGTGTGTTAGTAAGTTATTCGAGCGTTGTGCGTAGTTTGTCAATCATCTTGCCAATCCCACTCTGTCTGTCAATATGCTAATTACAGAGTAAATGAAACTTTCAATTATTGTTTACTTAGCAAACAACACTCATTCTCAGCAATACAAAAAGGGATTTACTCTCACATAACTTCACGGAAATGTTGATTCCGCTGGAAGGAAAAAACATTTATGGATTATGTCTGCATCAAACTCAACTAAACATCGTGGTATGCCAAAACATGCAGTAAATCAAATTTAAGATCAGCAGCAGTTGTAAACAGAGTAAGGTATTCGTTGTGGGCAACTCCTGTATAGATTGTATAACTAAAGACAGCTGCTACAGTTGTACTAACTATAGAAGCAGTTTTCCATTTAAGTACGAAGAGGAAGAACGGTAAAATAATTGCATTACAAAAGAAAACTATAGAAATGCTCGTTCAAAACATTTTCCCTGTGCTATAAGTGTCAAAATAATCGCTCATCTTTGAGACATCATCAAGGCTATAAAAGAACATTTGTCTTTGGACAGTATTTAGAGAAGCAGAGAGCATACTGGCTGATCAGATTACTTGAGAAAATTGAAACCAGTTGATTTCAGCATTCCCCGTTTATCACCGGATATAGGATAAAGGAAAGATCTGTTTTTTACAAAGCGAGAAGTTAGGGGTAACCGCCTGGAATACAGACAAGCTCAATTGAGGTAGCGTGTGGACATTTCGAGAGATTTATCGACACATCCAAAACATGGTATTCGGCTGTTTAAACGAAACTTGGAAGAAATAAAATGTCACTTAAGCGAATTTTTCACCAATCGAGCAAAGTTCCCCAGTCATATTGGGCCACTTTCGCGTGTATGTCAAGTGAGGTGACAGGAGGACTTGCAAATGAAAGAAAAGGTAGTTATTGCTACTTGATTCGACAATGGACGCCCATCTAATTCAGTTAAGACCGATGTAAACAAACAAGAGTAAAAATCATTCAATCTTAAATGTTAGCACACTACAAAAGCCGGCGCTCTAAATAGATCACAACTTTTGCCTAATGTCAACAAAACATCCCCAAAGCACAGCATATAGAAATTCAGATAGCACACAAAAATACCAACTTAACAAGTGATACATACCTGTTTATAAAGCTGATAGTCTCATTGATTCAAATGTTACATTTTGCACTGCTTTATCTTTGGTGCAACACACATGGGATAATGTCACGTCTCAGATAGGTGCCTAAATCAGTAACCTAAAAAAGGGTGTTTCTCAGTCCGGTCGATCCGCATAACTGGCCGTTTCTGCCACCAGTCAGATTGGTACATGTTTTCACCACGTTGGCTATTTATCTTAACGGAACTGGAGTGCTTCCACATGGATTTTGTCGGTTCAAATGGTGATTCTATCGGTCTAACTTTTCTTGGGGACCTCAGTTTGCTACAGATTTTATCAGTAGCTAATTCCCTCTTATTGAGTAGAAGTTCGATAGGGTTGCACACGAATTGTTACAAGGAGCAGCATTTGCTGCTGCAGTTCTGAAGATAACCACAGTAATGTAATAAACATTTTGAAGCTTTTTGCAAAACATCAATACGGTAAATATAGCGATAAATTACACGGCGAATAGGCAGATGTGTTTTTATATTGTTGACAATTTCCATCATAGAAACGAAATTTGGATAGCTTCTTAGTTTATAATGGCAAGAAGCGGTTTGTCATTATAGATAATTTGTAGAAATCCCACCAAGAAGCAGATAATCACAAGGCTACATTTATCTCTCCTTCAGACACACGCTTTGTGCCAGCAGTGAATGAACTGAGGAAAACTGCAATTAATGCCGATAAAGAAGATTGCACTTACAATATACCTGTGCTACTGAATCAGTTTTGTTATGCAGTTGTGTGTTTTTCGAAAGAATCGAAATAATCAGGTATCCGGATGCGCGAGAAATAGTATAAGCCCGAGTTGCTTGATGAACGTCAATCAAATTTTGATCATGGTCGGTTACATAGGAAACTGTGCACCTTTGTGGAACTTGTGAAGAGCTTCTTGCAATTCTATCAATCACTGACAGTCAGGTTTTTCCTCCAGATACTTATACCTTTGCTTCGCAAATGCAATAATCTGGCAGCCGACAGATGCGGAAGGTAACAGTAACAGTATCAGCTAACGTTACTCTCTGAACATGGACATGTTTAAGCACTCAGAGAATACAATTAGAAAACCAAATCTTCGAAAAAAATGTAATCGAATAGAAATATTGTTATCAATAAGAAATAAAAAATTGTCTTCTTTCTCTGTTATTAGCTGTCATTCCAAATTCCTACTGCTACCGACCTCACAGTATTTGAAGGAAAGATATTTGAGGCTTTTTGAAAACAATGACTCTGTTTTATTCTTTATATGCTTCGTTTCTCAGTCTACTTCTCTTTGATTCATCTCCCCCATTTTTCACATCAATAAAAGCTCACCATGTACCACCACTCAAGCTCATTCTCATTAGTTGGTTTCACCCTAATTAAAGAGTACCAAACCATGCTACAAGGTCACTGACGTAGGATCGGAAAACAGATGTCCTTTTTTCACAAATATCGCCTCTTGTTCTAGCCAAATACGCTCACTAGCATGAAGGCACATGAGTCAATTAGCTGATCTCCGAACTTTTGAAGGATTCTGAGTTTTGGACGAGTCGTAAGTTCGTATCAGATTGCTCGTCGTGACCAAACAAATATCTCCCAAATTGGAAACAGATAACCCCTTGTGTGAATTATCATGCACCACTTGGATAAAGTCCTATTAGTCATTGATGAACCACAGGAACAGTTCGGTGCTCTCATTGACCCCTCCCTTTAAATCGAATCATGCTTCGGTGGATAATTTCTGGTTATTGACGTAAATATTACAGATTCCTGGTTTCCTAAATGTCTACGAGAGTATACTGCATTAGACTGATTCAAATAACACCTGTTTTGCGTGCGAACATGCCCCGCATCCGAATCCGTAGGCATTATTGACATGCATCGAACAGTTTTATTCCGTAAAACGTGACGTGATTCTCGGAACATTTAGTGGAAACTAATTCTCGCTGTTTCACATTTTTGAACATGTAATTCAATTACTGTTGGTTATTACCGGTTTCCGGTGACATTAATATTTGACGTGTGGAACTGCTTTCTACATCAAGCGTGTAATCGTTTGGGTTTTCATAAGCTGATACAGAAAAAAACTTGTTCACGCTCTTCGCCTCAGTAGAACATTTACACACACATTATCATGATTCGTTGCTGTCAGTCATTCATCCCCGTAAGTCGGAAGCAATAATTTTACGTTCCCGTGTTCCCCTCGACTCTGATCTCAATTCAATCTCAACCAATGCTTCATATGCATGCGATTTTTATTGAATCCATACCCTCATCTGCGTTTACTCATACGGATTCACATAGGGCTTCATTTCGGAGTTGTGTAATACCATCGTTCCATGTATTATTTAAACGAAGCTGAATTAAATTTTACGAGAACGAATGAATCCGGTTATGAGGGAATGTAGAAAAGGCATTTTTAGCAAGATGAGGATACATTATAAAATATCTTAAACATGTGGGGAAATGTGGATGAGTTGGGAACCTGGAACTATACTTGCAATTCTTTCATTTGCGTAAAACCGCATTTTGTTCAAACGTTAACAGTACATCAGAGTAGTAGTATTTAAGTTACCCATATATGCCCTGAAAATAAAATGCTTGTTTTGTTTTTATTTAGGATACTTAAATGACCACTGCCACTCATAAATTTGAATGTATGATGATACGACCAATATCATTCGGTCACAGAGATAGGAGGCCACACCTCAGACATCAGGATTTAAGTTTTTCATCCTCTTTTCCTTTATTCATAAACATTTGTTTTATTTTCATGTATCCGCTTGTTTGTGAACATTTGACAAAGAACCCGGCCATCACGTCACGTCGCTTTCGATGTCATACGTCAAGCCATTCAACGATTTCGTTGACTAAATAAAATGGATAAAATGCGGCCTGCAGCTAAGAACGGTTTATCGGATAAAATGTGTCAATCCGCAAAGTTTTCTTTTGAGAGGCAAAAAAACACCTAAATTGTTCTGCACTTCCTTTCTCAAGTTTATGAAACATAGTCAAATGTTTGAATTACTACTGCTGTAGGACACAGCTCACCTTTGTTGGTTTTCGGTCACTTCACAGATAGGCTTGTTGTAACTACAGTAGGGTCAAATAGTCTGTTTGGCTGTTGATTAACGATGAAGAAACATTCACGAAACTAATGACCATTTATTGTAAAATGAGATGCTTCGTTCCGTATAGTCTCCGAACTTGAGTAGCTACAGCACTGCAAGTCGTCTCAAGGTAATTCACTGATCCGAGATAACAGTGAGCACATATTCTGGGCATCTCACACAGGATAGCGAAGCTGCATGTGTGTACCAGCTCCTAGACTGACAGCGTTGATGTCGTGCAATTAGATTACCACCACATTAGTCCAGGGGTGCCACGATGGAATCCAAACAACCGGATACTTCATCTCCCCAATACCGTATTCAAATAGGCAGTATCCCACTACTCACTGCCACTTAACTGAGGTCTATCGGTTACTTTATTTTATATGTAATTGCAGTTATACGTTTCGCAGGCACAAAGTCTACACTTAAACAGAAAATGAAGGAAATAAATATCGAACTTTTAGAAACGTCTGTGAATAACTGGTCTTCGAAAACTAAAATACTCGTTAAAGGGGGCACCGTAGAGATTATATATATATACATATATATATAATTATATATATTCAGCAAGAGGGCATAACTACCTTGAAATCTACTTGACGAGTGGGAGCGACAAGAAATTAGATCGGCGTACAGTGAACGTGTCGGGACATCAGAATAATGTGTTTAATCTATTCATACATTCAAATGACATACACATAGAATAGTGACCAAATCCTTCATTGGGCTTGAAGAGACACGACTAATAATGGTCATCCCACGTCGAAGTGGCTTGAAGTCCTTCGTTGTTTTATATCCAATAACAACTAGATTGGGATGAACAAATGTGATCTTCTTTGAAATTAACTATAAGCAAGAACAATAAAAACATTTTCATGAACAATTATCGCAATTGGGAGAGATTTCGCTTTTAAAAATTGTAAAACCTAAGTTTAGTATAAAAATGTGTATTCACCCGACTGTTTTCTTCTGGGATCAATACCGTGATCCGCGTGTGAGAGGTATTCCCGGTGTCAATTGGAAACACCTTACGAATCAATCACCGTCGATCGCGAATCCCAGGAGGGGGGCTATTTTACTACCAGCACGAGGGTTGATGGATCCATTCGCCACGCGCATGGGAGCGTACTCACAGCCTATGAGCCACAACAAGGAAGCAAGGATGTGCAGTCCGGTGAGAATAAATACACCGCATATATTATGTAGTGCACTTGGCTTAAAAGAATGATTTCCGAAGTACTGAAAAGCACAAGTTTTATATCACTCCAGCTGTTCAGTATCAAGGAACACTGGAGGGTGATTACTTATTTTGGTCATTGATCCCCAGAAAGAAGCCTGCTACAGTCCACAAAACCTCCTTAAGGTTGGGTCGATTCACCAAAAGATTGACTTGATCTGACGACTTTTAGGCAGTTCAATGGGAGGGAATAAGGTAGAGAGACGAAAAATAGACAACAGATGTACACGAAGTGAGTACTAGATGCAGCAATAGCCTAATTGTTAAGGTATTCATCAACTACACACACCCTCGCTGTTGTCCGCAATGATACATGTCGAGCAGTAGATGGATAGCTACACCGAGTGGTTCTTATCTTTATGGGATGCAGTAGCACACATACGGACGCACTCACTCGCTCAAGTAAGCGCGTATGCTCGCATACTGAGGATATGAAAAACAGTGCAGTAGTGGGACTGTACGAATAACTTCCGTTTCTTCGGTTCAACGAAAGGTTATGGAATAATGCAAGTATAACGTCGTCCTACTGTTGGTGATTGGTACGAAAACGCTTGCATGA